>JAPKLX010004414.1:0-10025 GCA_026898415.1 Leonotis leonurus | reverse complement strand
TCTTCCTTTATTCTATTTCTAGATTTGTAGGTTCTAACTTTCAGTTTCAGATCTCTAATTTGCTTTCTAAAACTTCTCATCATTTATATTACAGAATTCCTCCCAGAGCTTCTCCCCTTGGTTCTCCCAGCGTCCATCTCGGATGCACTCTTTCGGAAGTAGGGACGATGATTTCCGTCGCCTCTGCCTCGGTGAGTTCCTTCACTGAGTCTCTCTGCCTCATTTTTCATCTAGTTGTTTTTGCATGTTCTAACGTGTCTCTGGATTTTAATTAAAATGTTGTTGAAGCTGAAAAAAAAACTGAAGTTGTCCTATGTTCAAATTCCTACTTGGGACAGAGAGTATGAAATAGGATCTGGAGTATGTTTTGAAATCTTTTAGTTGTTCTATCCCTCTGTCCAAGCATAATTTAGGTGTTTTGAGTCCCCTCTCTTATTTGGAATTTGTGTGGTGTGAAGGTGGTGTTCTATCAGCATGTTAAGTTCTAATTTCTCCTACATAAGGGCATAAATAGAGTCATAAATGGTTACTAAGCATGCTATGTTCTAAATTTAAGTATTCAAACCTAAGTGGAAGTTCTGAATCTGGGAGCATGCTTTTATGCAGGTCTATGTTATGAAATTTTTCAACTTTCATTTTCTAAATTTCAATCTCTGCATATATCATTCTGGTTATGAGCTTTCGGATAAAGCCATAGTTCAAATTTGAAATTTGAAGATATATATATATATCTATCTATCTATGTTCTATGTTATGAAATCTGAAAATACATCCCTTATGGTTCTATAATGATTCTAAATTTAAAGCTTCATTATCGTTTGTATCACATAAGTTTAGAATTCGCTAAATCCTGAATTTAATTATACTTAGAATCTTTTGAAACTGTAAACACAGAATATGACATACTTGTTTATTTCTGCACAATTTGGGTTCTAAAATGAAGGTTGAGGAAAGAGTTCCTCCTTACTTCTTATTTCAGTTTATAGTTTCTGAACATGGTTTTGATCTAAGTGCTTAAAAGAAAATGCTTTTAAAGTTTGAATGTGTATACCTTAAGCACCTCTGACTTTGAGATGGTTGAACTTCTTGTTGAATATTTCTTGGGTAGAGCTTCTTCCTCAAGCTCTTTCTCTGAGATTTCTAAGTCTTGTAGTTTGAAATTGATTATTGTGTGGAGTGTTTTTTTTGAGGGAGCTTCTACCCATATGTAGTGGAAAGGAGTACTCTTAGATAAATCTAGCTTGGATTTAATTGGTTGAGTGTGTTGGTCTCGAAGAGTGATTTTAGGAGACTAGCACTGGGTCTACAACTCTTACTATCATATTTTGCTTCCCATCATATCTAATGTATATTTGACAGCATTGCTATATGTACTAAAATATTATCTACTTACAGCATGTAGCTGTAGAATTCATCTTTTGCGGCTCTTGAAGGATAAACTGGAATGCTATGAAGCATGGAGCCCCTCTCTCTTCTTTTGATTTATGAAGCATAGCTGTCCATCCTAGTCCTTATTATTTATGTAATAGTTATCTCATATGTCCTTTATGTCATTTGTTGTATGAGATCTTTTAGAAGATTTAGGCTGATTCTATTGTACATCCTCTGACTTTGCTTGATTTTACTAATATTTCATCCTGTAGAGTTTTTCTTTAGTCTTATTATATATATACATACAGGCATATGTCAGAATGTCACAGCCATGCCTCACGATTTTTTTTTCTTTGTTGTAATAATTACATCTCAGTATGTAGCTAGTATACTGTTTTACTTCCAACTTTGATTTTCTTGAATGTGAATGCAATCTGCAACTAAAGTGGAAAACTAGGACAAATCTGTTTAGTTTTAGCCTACGATGCTAAGTTTTGAATTTTTTTGAATTACTGCTTTTCTAACCATTCCAAGCATCATTTTGATATTATTCTATTTAAGATGCTATTGAATAATTATATCCCAACTTTTATATGTATATATATCATTGTATAATCATCTTTCTATCAATACCAAGTAATATTCATCTCTATAGTATACAACATACTACTACTTTGTTATAGTATACAACATACTACTACTTTGTTATAGTATACAACATACTACTACTTTGTTATACATTTTCTAAGTGAATAATTAGTATCCCATTAGGATATTAATATCTTTAAAACCTTAGTCTTGAATTGTATAAGTTTTTAATTACTATATCGAACTAAAACCAATTATGCAACGAAATAATTAATTGGTTTCATCTTTTGAATAATGTTATTAATTCAAAACTAACTCACATAATATCTATCATTACTCCTATAATTATAATGTGCACGAATAATAGCTACTAATATCGATTAGCTAATCGATATTTTAAACTTTTATTACGAAATTTTCTTATCCCGATTTTCAGTACATGATAACTACTTTTAGAATAGCAGGATATTACATAAATAGCGTATCTTTATCTTTTCTTACTTTCTTTCAACATGAGGAATATTTAGGACAATATTCACCGGGTGAGTACTCCGAATGATCCGATTTTCCCGATGTGGTTTCCCATACCCATCTCTTTTATACATTTGTATTCTTGATTTAAGAGAGCGGGGTAGAATCCTTTTTGTATTCCTATATTTTAAGAACTTTTAAGAAAATCACTTAGAACGATGTCAAGTTATATGGTCATTGTCGCGAGGTATGAACAATTAGGGGTTTCCTAATGTATCCTCACGCGGTATCCCGTGCTCATGGTTCCCATAGGAGCAGAGACCTCTTGACAAAGTTCATTTAATAAAACACGGATACGCAACAAGTGGTCATAAACAACTAGCAAATTGAATCAATCAATTTCTATCATCATGCATCACTATTTTAATCATTCTACTAAGATCTATAATCCGGTCATAATGTTCTACACTTTCTTAGTTCATCTACGTTTCACAATATAAATCAACTCCAATCAATCAAGGAATTCAAATCATGTCTCATCTCGAACATAAATCATGCTTCGATTTACCACGATATATAAAGACCAAGTAGCTTAAAAATAATCAAAATTTTACATGCTCACAAGAAACGAACATAAAATGACGAATGCACGCATAAAAAGACACCCCTCCCCCTCCTATAAAAATAGAGCAATGCCCTCATTGCGGAAAGTAAAGATCTAAAAAGTAGGGATAGAGAAACGTCCTTGATATGCGGCATTCGGGACAACAAACGAAAAGAAAACCTGCAAACATAAACTAAGAAACAAAGGGAAAAATAAAAGTTAGCCGAAAACACACTCACACGAAAAGGGAAAGAAAGCAGTAAAGGTACCTCAACAGTGAGACAAAGGCTCACTGTTGGTCGGGAGGAGGATAAGTGGGTGCACCGCCAAGGGTCCAAGAGGACATTTGTTGTTGCATCTCCCGGAGTAGTCGGGTTTTCTCCTCCATCGCCTGGTTCTGAGTCTCCCACTGCTGTTGATGTGTGTCGAGGTGAGTATGGAGGTCGCGGATGTCAGATCGCATCTCGCGTATCCCCGTGGTGATCTCAGAAGTGAACTGCTCCCATTGAGCGTTCCATTGAGGTTGGGTGCCCCATTGAGATTGTTCGCCCCATTGAGATTGGGTACCCCATTGATGTTGGGTACCCCATTCGGATCCTCCGGCGGTTTTCACGTGGTCATAGCCAAGCCAAGTGGCGTCGGCCTCGTCTTCGGCTTGCTCGTCCTCCTCATGCTCGTATTGAGCTTCCTCATCATCCACCATATGTGTATCTCCCGGTTCTTCGGATGCATTAGATGCTCGGGATGCAACTTGGGCGTTTAGATAGCGCCGCACACAATTCCTCCGCTCTTGTGGCACTAACTCGGTGCGAGAAAGGGTGAATGGCGCACCCCACAATTCACTTATGTCGATGTATTTTGTGAGGAGTGGCTCATGGTTTGGAGGGCCATTTGTACCGATGAGTTGGAGGTGCAAGGCTAGGGGGTAGCAAGATGTAGAAGGGAGGCATGGGCCCGTTTCCGCCGTTGAATTGACTGGATGGCCTCGAATATGAAAGAAGACGGAAAAATCTTCGTCTTCTTGATAGCACAATGGAGTAGGAAGCATTCCACTGTGTTCACTTTGTTGGCTTGTTCATTGCCCGAGATGGAGTATGCAATGAACTTGTGGAGGACGCCGATCTCGGGGTCCCGAAGAAAGCCACTGGACATCCCTCCCGATGCCCAATTATGAAAACCTGTAAGCTTAAACCAGGCTAGATTTGGATTAAATTCCGGGAGCACCCGATGGAGCCCCGAGGTAGGAAATCCAAAGATGGATTTCAACATGGCAGTGGTAATAGTGTGAGAAATACCTCGATAACGGAATTTAAATGATTTAAAATCAGCAGCAACATCAAACGTGGTGAGAAATTCAAGTCCTAGCTCCCTGTAGCCATCAATTTCTAATCTAGCATATTTATCTAAACCAATGTTCTTCAAATAGCGAGTTAATTTAGAGGCAATGCCTAAGCTAGACATAAGATCCCAATATAAGGTACGTGGAAGTGTGAGATCAAGAGAAATAAAACGAGTATAGAGTGTACCCTCTTGGTTGGTATAAATTGGAAACGGGGCACCGGAAGTTGGGATGTGGTCACGAACGGGATGAAATTCCTCGTCGCCGTCACCTTGGTGGCTAGATTGCCCCACTTCACTAGTCTTAGACCTTTTTCTCCCCATTGGACTTTTAACAAACACTTGGTGTGCAAAAGTAGAGATGGAATGAGGGTTTGAGATTTGGGTTGAATTTGTGGATGAAATGAAAATTTAATCGGATAGAGTGGTAGAGGATGGAAAAGTAGTGGTGATTGCAAAGAATTGGATGAAATTATGAAGTATGGAAGGAGTAATTGGAGAATTAAGATTGAGAATGATTTAGGGTTTGGGAAATTGGGGGTGAAGAATGGGGAAAAGTGGGAGAAATAAGGAGAGAGAAGGTAAAATAGGTGTGTTTCGGCCAACTCAGCGGCCGCTGACAGGTCAGCGGTCGCTGAGTAAACTTACGTAAATAGAGAGTTGCGTTTGGAGGAATTTTACGAGACATAGGTCAGCGGCCGCTGAGTAAACTTACGTAAATAGAGACTCTGCATGGTGCATGGTCGCTGGCGCTGGCGCGGGGCGCTGGCGCGTAAGGGGTGCGCGAGGTCAGCGGCCACTGAGTGAGCCGCGGTCGCTGACTTTACCCTCGTCAATTCTGTCCTATTTTCTTCCACGAATTGCGTTCGACTCAGTTTTCTCCCAACTCGATGATACCTACGAACATAGAAAAATACCAAAAAGAAATAAAGGACTCAAAAATCAAATAAAACAAAATAAAAAATAAAATGAAAAACGGGAAAAATGAGTGTGGGTTGCCTCCCACGAAGCGCTTTATTTTACGTCGTTAGCTCGACGAAATGGAACTAATGTAACGAGGGATCAGATATGGGCATTGACTCCACAACTTCGAGCATACAGTCGCCTTCAATGTACGGTTTTACCCGATATCCATTTACTCAAAGAATCCTCCCCATCGTTACTATATAGTTCGATGGCCCCGGATGGTAATATATCCTTGATCACGAAAAGATCGCTCCACCTAGATTTGAGTTTGCCCGAGAATAGTCGAAGTCTAGAGTTGAAAAGTAGAATTTTCATTCCCGGTTTTAACTCATTGTGAACAATACGGCGATTATGAATTTGCTTAACTTTGTCTTTGTAGATACGTGCACTCTCGTACGCCTCGTTTCTAAGCTCATCAAGTTCGGAAATTTGTAGCGCTCGTCTCTCGGCTGCGTTGTCAAGGTCGTATGTTGCTGACTTAATAGCCCAATAAGCTTTGTATTCTACTTCGACCGGCAAGTGGCATGCCTTCCCATACACAAGACGGTACGGGCTCATCCCAAGAATGCTCTTGAAAGCCGTCCTATATGCCCATAGGGCATCATTTAGCTTGATTTCCCAATCTCTCCGGGATGGTTTCACGGTTTTCTCCAAAATGGCTTTCACTTGCCTATTGCTTGTTTCGGCTTGCCCCGAGGTTTGTGGATGATATGGGGTAGAAACATTGTGGGTGATCCCATTCTTCTTCATCAATTTGTCGAATAACTTATTGCAGAAGTGTTTTCCTCCATCGCTAATGATAGCTCGAGGAAAACCAAATCGGCATAAGATGTTTTCCTGTATAAACTTAAGAACAACATTAGTATCACAAGTCCTAGTGGGGATAGCTTCAACCCACTTGGATACATAGTCGACTGCTAAAAGGATATACTCAAAGCCGAAAGATTTAGGGAAAGGGCCCATGAAATCAATACCCCACACATCAAAAATTTCGACTACCAATATATTTTGAAGAGGCATCTCGTTACGGCGGCTTATGGCACCAACTCGTTGGAATCTATCACATGCTAAATAGAATGCTTGAGCATCCTTGAAGAGAGTGGGCAAAAAGAATCCTCTTTGCAAAACTTTATGAGCCGTCTTTTGTCCTCCAAAATGTCCTCCACATGGGGATTCATGACAGAAACGTAGTACTTGCTCTTGCTCGGTATCCGAAATGCAACGTCGAATTATACTATCCTTGCCTAACTTGAAAAGGTAAGGTTCCTCCCAAAAGTATTGCCTGCAAACATAACGAAATCTTTTCTCCTCTTGGGAAGTTAGGCCGGGTCTAAGTAGATTACATGCTAGATAATTGTCACAGCCCCAATTTCCAAAGGACAGATCAATCGGAGCGTGACTGTGAATTGAAGAAAGAACCGGAAAAGAAATGGAAATAACAGGAACAACAATGGTAACTGAGGAGTAATACTGAACAAATGTGTATCGTCATAGATTTGGAGGAAACTTTGTAGCCCAAAAGCTCAATCCTAAAATGAGTTAATAACATTTACGAAAGGTTCAAAATGATAAAGAAGTGTAATAAAGTACTAAGATACAATTCGAAGGTTCTAGTTTTTGGAAGGCAAACCAGATAGCCAAAATCAACAAAGGACAAAGAAATACAGCGGAATAGTGAAAACTTAACACATATATGAAGATATGTATTATCTCTGAATACTTATCATATAAGAAATCTTCACTCAGCACCACCACCACCACCCTATCGCTCAACCTGCAAGTATTTGGAAATACAAGCAGGGCTGAGTACTTGATGTACTCTGTGGGTTATGCCGAAAACAAACAGTTATTGATCATGCATATCACAGTATAACACAAGTATTTTGAAATAACCTGTGAATACTAAACATTCATTTGATTTTACCCAAAAGTTGGAGCGCGCACTCACTTTTCCATGTGTCTCATCCATATCTGTAACCAATGCTGGTGAGTAATGTTCCCGCTCCCCCAGACATAATCAATGATAGCAACGCTGTGAGCAAAGTTACTGCTTCCCCAGACGTTAAAAATGGTAACAACGCTGGTGAGCAATGGTTCCACTCCCCCAGACGTGTCGAACAATGGGTGCCACCGGATCGGTCAATACTGACACACAGTCCTATGTGGACCGGTCCATAATGACTCACGATCACACTCCCCATGTGTACACTAACCTTGGCCAACACATGGCTAGAGATCCTATCGTTATTCATAAGTTGACCAGTTCGCAGACATGGCTCAATACAGATAGGAATCACACACAAAACACAAAGAATTTTATGCATGTCAATCATTTCACATTTTCTTTGAACATGCTTTAATACATCAAAAGTATAGTTTGTAGTAAACCCACCTGGAATCCCGTGCTAGATAACAAACCTTATACTCCTTCTGGTTTATTGGTTGTCACTCTCTTGATAAACCTTCAAGTAACGTTTCACATTTAGAGTCGTTTGTTGATAACGTTTATTGACTCAAGACGAAATGATCAAATCCAATTTGTAGGTCTAAGGTTTAATATTCGTTCTACTAAATCCAAAACGAAACTTTAGGTTTTTGAAACTTCGTTCAAGGGAATTAAATATTTACTAATTCGATAACTAATTAATTGCTTTCTTGCAATTAATGTAATTGAGATAATTAAATCCGACATGAGAATCGGAAATTATTGGGATATTCTCATAATTTGATATCCTGAGAAAATGTTCATGTCTTGTCTCAAATTAATTTAGATTGACTAAATTAATTAAGTATCATAATTATTAATTAATTAATCGTAATTAATTATTAATAAATAAGATGTAAATAATCTAAATAATAATTAATCCTAATTAATTAAATATATCAAGTACAATTAATTAGGACGAAGCCTTAATTAATTATCAAATTATTGGATCTAATCCAAAATAAATATTATACAAAGTCCACAACTTTTATTCAGTCCAACTAAAATTTATAGGACCCGACTCATAGAATAATTTAGTCGACTTGGCCCGATAGGTAGCCCAAAACCCGGCCAACCTTTTCTTATTTTTAGAATTTGAATAAAAGTTTTATAACTAAAATTTTATTCCATAAATAATAAATAAATAAATAAAATTTAAAACTATACTTTATATGAATAACATGACTAATTAACCACTTTTGTTCAATCATAACTATCAATATAACGGGTTTTAAGTGAAACCGAAACATGTTCTAAACTAATGTGCATCCCTACTACAAACATATAGAAAATCAGACTTATTGAATAAAAGGGTTGGGAGATATGACCTCCCAAACTTGGCTACTTAAAGTGTTGGATAATTTCTGGAAATTGACAGATTTTAGGTGGTTTTTCATGAACTTTGAAGGCTCCCAACTTTCAATTCATAGATCACATTGTGATGAGCTATATCATTCTAGAAACCTTGTAATGTTGGCTATCTAAGTGAAAAGAAAACAGTCAAAAATACTGCATTATCAGGGAGATATGAATCGTCAAACATGGGTTGCTGAAACAGTCACAGAGTTGTCTCTGCGCAGCAAACTTCGAAAATTCATCATAAATCATAGAAAACTCCGATTCAATCGATTCAAGTTGGAGAATCACCCTAACTTCTTCTAGTTTTAGATTGAAAAATTTAAACACAGAGGTATACCGCTTAATTTAATGAACGTACCATTCCAGCTCTAGTCCCAGCAGAACCAACCTCCGAACAACCTCGAATAAGTCCTGAACCAACCCGGACAGACCTCGAATAGCCTCGAATAACCCCGAATCAGCCCCGAACGGCTCCAGACGTTCCGAACAGTCCCGAACCAAACTTCTTCTTGTTATGGCTATGGAAAGAATTGAATAGAATCAGTTGAAGAATGGAGTCTTGGTTGACGAGGGACATCACCTTAACGGGTTTGTCTTGTACACGGAAAGCTCCACGAGCCGCCTCATGATGCAGACTCCGCGCTGGCGAAGCTCGCCGCTGATGTGCCTCTACAGCAGCTGACCGACCGACCTCTGCAGTCGTCGCTTGACATCTTCTGCAGTAGGCCAGCCACTCACAGAAATCGCTGCCACCTTCTGCAGCTGCTGCCTAGTCCCCAAAATCTATTCCGACTTCAAACAGGCCTTCAACAGCCGAAAGGCCGGTGCTTCATCACGTTGCCACCCTTGCTGCACCATGTCTGCTTATGAAGAAATGAGTAGGAATGATTGTTGTGGTTTGCTGCTACTACCCCTTCTCCTATGCTCCTTGTTGCTGCTTCATTTTCCAGTTTGTAGCACAAACAACAAAAGATGGGGAGTTGATATCTATAGAGATAGTTGTATATGGATTGTAGTATGGTGTCGGTGGAAACAATTGTGTGGTGGGGAGAGCTTGGAGTTGTTAGGATAGATGTGGTGTGGGTGATTACACAATGAAGTGTAATTGTTTCATATAACATTTTGTTTTAAATAAAAAAAATTATAGATATATTTGTTGTAATAAATATTGTTAGTGGACATAATTTGGACTTTCATTAATCTAATTGCACTTCTAATAATTAGTAGGATATTTTCTCAATTATGTCTCACAACTTTTAGCCATACCATGTTTTGTGATTTAATAAATAATATTCAATAGTAATAAATCTATTTCAATCTCAATTGATCAAAATTATCGAATTT
>JAPKLX010003386.1:969-11204 GCA_026898415.1 Leonotis leonurus | reverse complement strand
CCCCCCCCCATACACCAAACCTTGCTCTTTCGGGACCAACAAGTGGTATCAGAGCAGTGGTTCATACGACCATTGTTTTGTTTTCACAAGGTTAATACCTGCGTGGTCAACTTGAATAGATCTAGAAAATCTTTTCATCATCTGCATATTATCTGTTATGGAATCATCTGTTATCAGGGCATGCGAAGAATTCTCCATCCAAGGTTACAGAGAATGGAGCTTCAGAATCAAGATGTGTCTCAAAGCTCATCACTGCCTAATGTGGAAGGTGATAGAAGAAGGACCTTTGGCTATTACCGAAGAAACCACTCGTATCACTGAGACAGGAGCAGTGAAGGAGACTGTACTAAAAGACCCCAGAAAGTATACCTCTGAAGAAAGAAGAGAAGCAAATCTAGATGATTTTGCTAAAGGAGTTATCTCCAGTACTGTGAAAGGAGTTCATCTGGCCAAGATCCAAGATCTTGATACAGCCAAAGAAATGTGGGAAGCACTAAGAGATCTCAGCTTTGGATCTGAAGCTATGATCGAGAACAAGCTATCCCTAGCATGTAATAAGTTCGATGAATTCAAAATGAAGCCTGGAGAAACTATTGAACAAATGAAGAACAGGTTCACTGAAGTATTACTTGAAGTGTCTGCCTTTAAAAGGGATAAGTACACACAGAGAGAGAAGAACCTCAAGATTCTTAGAGCTTTACCACCAAGCTGGGAAATCTATTCAGCTATGCAACCTCTACGTGCTGATTTCAATGATCTGTCTGTAGAAGCACTATTTGATCATCTAGCTGTCCATGAATGTGATATCAGAAGGATACATGGACCAGATCATTCCTCCAGCAAGAAGAATGAAACTAGCACTAAGAAGGAGAAAGAGACTGCCTTCAAAGCGAAGTGCAAAACAGATGAATCAACATCATCCACTGCATCAGAAGAAGGAGGATATGATAAGCTACTAAAAGAATTCTCATTGATTGCTAAGAGAATGGACAAGATGGAAGTCAGATCAAGAAAGTATCGAAGGTTCTACAAAGACAACAAGAGTAGATACCAGAAGAACAAAGAAGTAGAACGATCTGATGACAAAACAGAAAGTAGAGGTAATGGTAAAATCAATAATCCTACTGACTATACTTGCTATGGTTGTGGAAGAACAGGACACTTCAAGACAGATTGTCCTGACCTATCCAAAAGTCAGAGAGAAGAACTACGAGCTAAAAGAGACAGAAAGCTAAAAGCTCAACGTAAAGCTATGATAGCAGAAGAAAAGGAAGAAGATGATTCCAGCTCAAGCCATCTATCTGATAGTTCAACAGAAGATGATGAAGCATTCTTTGCTAAAGAAGAAGAAGACTGGGATGAATGCTTTGCAGGACTAGACAACGGTCTAGATGATGTAGAGGTAAATTCCTGCAACTCTAACTCTTCAAATAATACTGATCTGGAACAGGAAACAGAAGATCAAGATGAATATTCTTGGGATGAAGTTAATGAGATGTTCAAGAGCTACTCAAGTATCAAGAGACTTTTCAGAGAAGTTGTTGAAGAAAATGACAGATTGAAGAAAACTGAAGAGATATTGAGTAAAGCAAACACTAAATTTATTGCTAACATCAACGTTCTGGAAGAACAGATCAAGAGCAAAGACAGTGAGATTCATTCCTTGAACTCAAAAGTCAAAGATCTTATAAATAGGAATAACATTGCTGAAGAGAAGATCAAGAAAGGAAAAGAAATGATCTACAAGAGTGATGAACGTGCTAAACTGCTAATTAACATGCAGCAAAAGGGCACTTCTGGATTAGGATATCCAGGTCACACAGAAAAAGCAGCAGGTCCAATGAAATTCGTACCAGAAAGAAGACAGATACCAGATCAAGTAATAAATTTGAAAAATAAGAAAGATCTTCCCTAGAAGATGATGATTAAGCAAGCTGGTAACAGACAATATCATCAAACCAAAGGACATCCTGCTAACTACACTGAATCTAAACAACAGCCCAAAATTAAAGTCAACAGGACATCACAGAAGAAAGCAGAAAGCAAAGGATCAGGGAGATATCATCCATCTGTTCTTCACTCAAAGTCCATTATTGATGAGAATGGGAATATCATCACCAGCTACATTACTGTTCCAAACTTAAAGCTATTTTGGATTCAAAAAGGGATCTTTGCTAATAACCAAGCACCCAGACAATAAAGGGTAGCTAAATCTATTTAATTGCAGGACCAGAAGGCTGCAAGAAGAAGTAAGATTGCAAAAGGAACAATCTGGATAATTGATAGTGGCTGTTCAAAACACATGACATGTGACAAAAACCTACTATCAGACTACATAGAGAAACCAGGACCTCATGTCACTTTTGGATGTAATTCAAAAGGATATACCAGAGGATATGGAAACATAAAAGTTGGCAAGACCACCATCTCAAATGTTTCATATGTTGAAGGTCTCAGCCACAATCTGTTCTCTGTAAGTCAGTTCTGTACCAATGGTAATCAGACTGTTTTCAATGCTAACAACTGTTTGGTTAAGAACAAGGAAGGAGATGAGATACTCCTTACCGGGAAATTGCAAGACAGACTATATATTGTGCAATGGGACAACCAGATAGAGACCTGTCTGGTCACAAAGACAGTGTCAGAAACTAGCTGGCTATGGCATAAAAGATTAAGCCATCTCAACTTCAAATCAATCAATAAGATTGCACGAGAGAAACTAGTTGAAGGATTGCCAGAACAAGTCTATGACAAAAGTCACGTTTGTGAAGCATGTCAAGCAGGAAAGCAGACCAGATCATCTTTTTCAAGCAAATCTGCCCAGAGCTCAACCAGAATACTAGAATTCCTACATTTAGACTTATTTGGTCCAGTCAAACCATTAAGCATAAATGGTAGGAAATATACTCTAGTCATCATTGATGATTATTCAAGATTTACTTGGGTAATATTCTTGCATAATAAGAAAGAAACTCTGGAGAAGCTGCCAAACTTTCTCAACAAAATTACCAAGAAAAAGGAAGTTTCTGTTACCACAATCAGAACAGATCGTGGAACAGAGTTCCTAAACCAGAAAATTGAAGATTACTGCAACCAGATGGGAATTACACATCAGACATCTGCAGCCAGAACACCTCAACAGAATGGGGTAGTTGAAAGAAGAAACAGATCATTAAAAGAAGCAGCTCGTACTATGCTCAATGCAACCAGATTACCAAAGAAATTTTGGGCAGAAGCCATCTATACAGCATGCTACACACAGAACAGATCAGTTGTTACAATCAGACATGGGAAGACACCCTACGAGATATGGAACAACAGAAAACCCAGAATTCATTACTTTCGTTCTTTTGGCTGTCTGTGTTACATACACAATAATGGGAAATCTCAGTTGAAAACCTTTGATAGCAAAGCTGATCCAGGAATATTCTTAGGATATTCTGATGTTAGCAAAGCTTATAGGGTTTACAACAAGAGGACTCACGTTGTGGAAGTAACACCTCATATTGTCTTTGATGAATCTGTTATTAGTGACGGAGAACTAGGTGTTGAACAATCACAAGACCAGAACAAGAACCAGAAAGCAAAAGTTATTCTGCTTGAAGATATTCTGATCTGGAATACATCAGAAGAGAATGAGATTGAAGTTCCAAATAATGCTGAAGCAGTAAGCTTACAGCAAGGGGGAACAGAACAGACAACACCAATCACACCAGAGAACAACCAGCCAGAAGGAGAAAATAATGATCCAGAACCAGATCAACCAGAAGAATCAGGTGATACAAATGGTTGGAATAATGATCAAGAAATACCAGAAGATGAAAATCCATTTCAAACTTCTCATCCAGAGTTTGAGGACCCAGCAAGTGAACCAGAACCAGAGATATCAGAAGAGGAGATATCTAGCAGAAGGAAATGGATTCAAGAAAATCATCCTTCTGAACAGATTGTTGGGAACCCAACAGATAGAGTGAGAACTAGAAGAATGCATGGAGAAAGTGCACTTCTCAGCTGTTATCTATCACGTGTTGAACCCTCTGACACCTATGAAGCACTTAGAGATGCAGACTGGGTCATAGCAATGCAAGAAGAACTCAACGAGTTCAAGAGAAACCAAGTCTGGTATATGGTAGACAGACCAAAACATCAAGGAGTGATAGGTGTAAAATGGGTATTCAAAAACAAAAGAGATGAGAATGGAGAAGTAGTCAGAAACAAGGCTAGACTAGTTGCAAAGGGATACAATCAACAAGAAGGTATCGATTTCGATGAAACCTTTGCACCTGTGGCCAGATTGGAAGCAATTAGGCTATTTCTAGCATATGCTGCATACAAGAGATTCAAAGTATACCAGATGGATGTCAAAAGTGCATTTCTCAATGGCATACTTGAAGAAGAAGTATATGTTGAGCAACCACCTGGTTTTGAAGAAGAAAATCCTGACCAGAGAGTATATAGACTAGCCAAAGCTGTCTATGGGTTGAAACAGGCACCCAGAGCGTGGTATGAAACATTATCAACATTCCTACTGGAATCAGGTTTCAGAAGAGGTTCTGTTGACAAGACACTGTTTATCATCAAAGTCAAAGAACATATTCTGCTGGTCCAGATTTATGTCGATGACATAATCTTTGGATCACAATCTCCCTATCTGTGTGACAAATTTGCAGAACTAATGAAGAACAAATATCAAATGTCCATGATGGGTGAGATGAATTTCTTTTTAGGATTGCAGGTAAAACAACTACCAGATGGGATCTTTGTTAATCAAGCAAAGTACATTAATGATCTGCTAGTCAAGTTTGGAATGAAAGACAGCAGAACAGTTAAAATTCCAATGCAATCAAATGGAAAGATAGATCCAGACCCAGAAGGAAAACCAGCAAACATTACTCAATATAGAGGAATCATTGGCTCTCTGTTATACCTTACAGCAAGCCGTCCAGATATCACATATGCAGTTGGAGTTTGCGCCAGATATCAAGCCAATCCTAAAGAATCACACATGGAAGCTGCCAAAAAGATACTTAGATATCTTAAAGGCACAGCTAATATTGGTCTCTGGTATCCACAAGATGATAATTTTGAGCTTACAGGCTATTCTGATTCAGATTATGCAGGATGCAAACTGGACAGAAAGTCAACCTCTGGAACGTGTCAATTTCTTGGAAACAAGTTGATATCTTGGTTTTCAAAGAAACAGACATCTGTTGCTACATCAACCACAGAAGCAGAATATATGGCTGCTGGAAGCTGTTGTGCACAGATACTATGGTTGAAGCAGCAACTAAGAGACTATGAGATTGATGTAAAGGAGATACCTATATTCTGTGACAGCTCAAGTGCTATAGCTATAACACAGAATCCAGTACTCCACACAAGATGCAAACATGTCGATGTGAGACATCATTTTATTAGAGATCATGTAGAGAGAAAGCACATCAAGATTGAGAAGATTCATACAGACATCCAACGTGCTGACATCTTAACTAAAGCATTACCAGATGAAAGATTTAAGATGCTATGTGGAAAACTTGGACTACTCAGTCTGGATGAACATGACCAGAAGACTACCAGATAGCCAAGACCAGAAGGTTACAAGATAGTCATGATCAGAAGACTACCAGATAGTCAAGACCAAAAGACTACCAGATAGTCATGACCAGAAGGCTACCAGATAGCTAACACCAGAAGGGTACCAGATAGTTACCAGAAAGCCCAGTTGAAATAAAATACACGTGGCATAATTTTCTCCATAAATTGACGAGAAAGCCATGTGAAAATTATTTCTTAAATGCTAAGTCAAGGGGGAACTTTTAAGGAAAGTGAAACGCCGAGATAAAAGACGTCACTCTCCTAGGTTACAGGACTGTAAAAGATATTTTTACCTTAGATTTAATAAATCTTCTATTTTCGTCATGATTAGCACAACCTTGGGAACTGGGATCGAGGAAATCCCTGCAAGAAACAGGAAAAAGGAAAGTTGCCCAAAGTAAGAGATACGCACACGCTCGCATATAGACCCTAGGATCTAGAGCGTCCATCTCACGCAAGGAAAGGCGGCAAAACAAATCTTGAAGCGGGAAAAATCTAAAAAGGGAGAAAATCTTTTCAACTCTTCGAATTTCTTTTCTCTTAATTATTATTGTTATATATATGTGCGATATCTTCTCTAAACTGTTCACCTTCACTTTCATCGCACTGAGCACTCTCAAAATTCTAAGCACTTAGGCATTTCAAAATTCTCTGCAACTCTTCGCAAAAACATCTTTTGCGTTTGACTATGGCACCACAAACTTCACTCTTTCTGCAACACGTAGCTGAGGTTCAGAAATTTCTCTCACCTGAACCTTATGCTGTTCTTGAATCACATGGCTTTCGAAAGCTTGAGGAAATTTTTGCCCTAGTTTCACGCTGCAAAGGTTTCAGTTTGCCCAACCTTCTTTGTTATCTGTTTTTTTATTGCATATTCTGTGATTCTCCGTTCTATGAACTGTTGTTCTTACTGTGTTTGTACAAATACTTATGCTTGTTCATATGAACTGATAAATGTGTATATATTTGTGTGAATGTTCTTTTAATATAAAGGTTTCTGCAACATCGTCACCTCACATCCCAAGATGTTTCTGGGAAAGCAAGTAGCTTCCTTCTATCTAACATGGCAAAATGACAAGCACGGCTTTGAAGCCAATGTACTAATGCCAATTGGTGACAGAACAAGCAAGACACCATATAATGTGATTGAAATGATCAATCAAACTTACAGGCTAAAAGACGAAGGTCTAGCCTTGGAAGATATCACAATGGAGCAATTGCAGGAGGCTATTGAGATCATGTTGGTGATACCTATCTCTTATACTGGAAGGATGTTCCAGAGATCTCTGCTTCAACCTGGTTACAAGCTGCTACTGGAATTGGTACAGAGGATCTTTCTCAACCACAGCGGTACATATGATCAAGTTACCCCTGAGAAGTTCAGAATCTTGACAGCGGTTGTTCTCAATCTTCGAGTCAACTGGAGCAGAATCTTATTTGAACTGATGGCGAAGGAAGCAAAGCTGGTAACTTATACCAAAGACAGCAGAGGCAGAGGTACTTCGGTGGAAGTTAGGACAAACCTGAGACACTCCACAAAGATCAGCCTGATGATTGAAAGATTCTTCAAGCAGAAAGTCTGGGATGATGCTGAAGAATACAACACCAACCACTCTATTCCCAAGGACCAACACCAACTGGAAATGTCCCTGGGACTGGCACCTCAATTCTTCAATAAGATACCTGATGAAGTGCATAGAGTTGATGCACTAGAAATGGGTAGTTCCAACCCTTCTTGGATGCCACCTACTAAAGGTGTGGAGAAGAAGAAGGAGAAGGTGGTGAAGGAGAAGGCAGCCAGAAAGCGAGGCAGTTCTGTGGAAACAGAGACTTCTGCCTCCCTGCCAAAACAGAAGAAGAGAAGACTTCAGAAAGTACAAGAATCATCACCACCACCAGCTGCAACAGAAGAAAAATCTGATAGGCCAGAACATGAAACAGAAACTACACCAGCAGCAACAGAACACCCAGAAACTCCAACAGCAGAACATACAGAGGAGATGCAACCAGAAACAAGCCAGAAAGACTTCTCTCCCGCCAGAACAGCTACACCTTCTCCACCTCGGATGGAAAGGATTAGTGAAGAAGAAGAAGGAGAGTCCGCTGATGAGGAGGAAGAGAAAAAGCGACAGGCAGAGAGTGTGATCAATCTGCTTGAGAATGAAGCAGAACACTCAGTGCTGGCAGACTTTCCTGGTATACAATCCTTACCAGAAAGTTTGAATGCAGCTAAGCGTATCAAGTTCTACTTGCTGGTTAAAGACAGCGAGTACTACATTTTCGATGCTCTGCTTCAACTCAAGTCAATCGAAGATTTAAAGAAGGAAGAGGCAACTTTGCTCAATCTACTTCAGGTCTCAACCGTTCATGAGGTGCGTACAGAATATCCCCAACTTATCTCGAGTCTCATGAAGCAGGAGGCAGCAGCTCTGAAGATTGACATGCCCACATCACACTCTGAACAACCTCAACAACATCAACAATCAGCACAGGGAGCACCTACAATAAGTCAGTCTCCCAAGAAAACTCCTATCATCGACCTGGATTCTGGTGATGATGAGCCAGTGGGTCAGCATATTGGTGGCGAGCCCAGCAATGACATCTACACACATGGTGCTTCCCAGAAGCTCAAGAAACATGTAAATTTTTACACCATGGAAGAATTGCTGGAAAGAGAAACCAGACCGTTCAACAATTATCAACTGGATAATCTTATCACTCTGCGAGTTGAAGACCACATGACAGATGTGTGCAACTCGATTCAAGAAAAAGCCACTCAAATACTTTCTGATTTTAACCAACACCAGAAAGATTATGTTAATGATATGGATCGTGATATCCGAGGAAAGCTCAGAACTATCAGGAAAGAGCTGGATAAAAAGATAGATGATGACAGAGCATCAGCTGAAGCTAACCAGAACAAGATCAATCTCCGTCTGACTGGAATTGATGAAAAAGCTGAAAAAGCCACTTCCTTGCTAGCTGATTTGCTGGCCAAACAAGATGAAACAATCAGTGCAGCTGTTGACAAGAAAGGAACTGCACTCGCTGCTCAACTCAAGGAAGACACGGACCTGTCCATCCACTCCCATCTAGCTCTTTTTGAAAAAGAGAAATTTGTGGAGCTGATGCGGAAAAACCAGGTCGATGTCTTAAATGATCTTCTGTATCCAACCCCTGAAGAATTTGAAAACCAGAGCAATCGACTAACTGCTGTTGAAGAACTCCAAGAGACATATGACAAGACTTTGTCAACAATGAACAGCAGGTTAGAGAAGAAAGTTGATGCCTCTGATCAGACAATCAACCATCTGCTTGGTTTTAAAGAAGATGCCGAAGAAAAAATGGCGAAGATGAATGAGGAGATCACCTCTTTACGTACACTCATCAATACCCTATTTGATGATGTCAAAAAGGGGGAAATCTCTGATGGAAAGGAAGGTAAGGGAGGAAAAACCAGCAAGGGCTTAACAGAAACACCAGCACAAGAAGCACCTGTACCAGCAACTCAACCCAGACCAACCACACCTCCAAGACCTGATCCTACTCTTCTAGGATCAGAACCAGCTCAAACTACATCTCACACCCCCAAAGACAAAGGCAAGAAGCCTATAGATGAAGGGGACCAGATAGCAGAGTTGCTGCTTTTTGGAGTGAGCATGGATCAAGCCAGTGATCCAATGTTCAGAGCGCAGTTCTACAAGGAACAGGCAGAGAGGAAGAGGAAACTGGCTGCCCAGGAAGCTAAAGAGAAATCCTTCCAAACTCCCTTCTCTTCGCCTTCATCAACAGAGCGCTCGCAGCAACAATCATCTGCATCAACCACCCAGTCCAAAAAGAAGAAGAAGAAACCCTTCTCCTGGAACCTGTCATTACAGAAACAGACACCCAAAGATACATGGGTTCCAGAAGAGGATCAGATTGACTGGGAGAAAGTAAAGCAAGGTTTTATTTTGAATAGATATTTTTTGAAGGAGCCTACATATTCTGAAGCAATTCCAGATGAGGATTTCAACAGATACCTTGAGAATTTTGGTGATCAAGAGCTTATACAGAGGATCAGAAAAGCTGCTTCTGATGCCAAAATCCAGCTGAAGGCACCAGAGAAAGAATTCATGATCTGCCCAACTATACCAGGCAGTAATCTTCCAGACAAGACTTACATTCTTAACTACATCAACCAGCTGGCCAAGATCAAAGGATACAAAATAGATAACCATGATCCTAACTATGCCAGAGTTAGAGATGGGATCTATGAAAGCATCCAGCTGGTATCTGATGCACAGAGGGAGAAGATGAAAAAGGGAGGAGCAGCAAGATGGTTTTCTTAGACAAATCTTTGTATCTTCTGTTTTTGTCTCTCTGTCTTTTTTTGTTGATCTTCTGTACTCATCAATTCATATATCAATGAATTTGGAGTTCTTATATCTTTTCTGTTGCTTACTGTTATTTAACTTAAATAACAAATAATCTATCTGTCCAAAACATGATGCAAGTTACATTGTTTTCACTAAGTGTAGTTTTGACATCATCAAAAAGGGGGAAATTGTTGGGAACCCCATAAAAATATTCTAAGTTTTGATGATGCTTCTTCAAAACACACTTGGTATTATACATGTTCTGTACCTTTTCTCTTTAGT
>JAPKLX010001606.1:0-12195 GCA_026898415.1 Leonotis leonurus | reverse complement strand
TTAAGGTACCGTTTTTTCAATTATTATTATTTTTTATTTATTTAATTTTAAAACAAATTTAATTTTCATGTTTAACTAATAGTTTATTTTTTTTAACTAATATTATAATTTTAATTTGATTAATTGAATATTTTATTTTTTAAAAAAATAATATTATATTTTGAATTTAATTAAGTTTTAATTAACTGGTACCCGATTTGGTACTGGGTAACCGGGTACCGGTTATTTTCAAAAATTAATAACTGGGAACTGGCTTATTTCCCGAATTAAACTATGAATTTAAAAAATTTAATCGGTAAGAAATTTAATATTAATGAAATAATTCTTTAGTAAAAATATTATATATTTTATTTATTGAATTATATAAATTGGTAAATATTTTAGATTTTAGATTTTATTTTATAATATCATTATATTAGTATTATAGTATATAATTAATATTAAATTAAAATAAATATTTACATAGTTATTGTAGTAGCACATTAAAATGTTAATTATGTGATATGAAATTAAATGATTATAGCATAAGTAGTAATTAAAAATAATTAAAATTCTCAAAATTTTTAGATATATAAGCATTAATTGATATTGTTTTATTAGTAATATCAAAATAGTTATATTCTTCGAAAAAATTGATATTTTATATTAGAATTTAAAATATAACTCACTTTATTTTTAGGGTAATGGGTAATAATATATACATTCATAAAATAAATATAAAAATATTCACTTAAAAATATAAGATAAAAATTACTCATATTACATGAGAATAGAAGGAAGTTCATAATGTGTTTATTATGTATTTCAAAGTATTTAATGGTTATATGTTAGAACAATAGCAATTTCATCGTGTTCTCGTGCGTAAGTGGACATATTTTACATTTTATTTTGTAAAATTAGTATATTTTTTCTATTATTTTGTAACATGGATATATTATACTCCCTCCGTCCCCCAAAGATCTTCCCACTCTTCTATTTTGAGCCGTCCCCCATCTTTCTTCCCACTTTATTTCTATTTTTGGAAACCTTCTATTTTACCCATCTTATTTAATGTGGGTCCCATTATCCACTCACAATATCTTACACATCATACTACTTTTTGTGGGACCATTCTCCACTAACATCACTTTACTATCACTTTACACTTTAACAACCAAAGTCAACACATGTTATTAAAACCCGTGCCGAGTCAAAGTGGGAAGATCTTTGGGGGACGGAGGGAGTATTTTTTATCTTATATAAATGTGTAAAATATATCTTTTATTTAAAAGTGAATATTATTATCTTTTATTTATGAGGTGAGTATTTTAGTTTTACCTCGTATTTTAATGATATATATTTTGACAAATCATTAAATAAATTTTTTTCAAACAAATATTAAAAAAAACTCTTTTATTCAATAAATATATGCAAGAAGTATAATCAGTATAACCAATATATTTTTTTGTATTTATTAAGCATAATATATATGAGTATAATATTAAATGAGACATGTTAGAGTATTGAGATATACTATATCATACTCCAGACTCATTCCGTCCCAAAGCAATCTCATGTATGATTTACGTACTCGCTTTCAATCAAAGCTTTGAATACCTCAAAAATGATCATATATATAGATTACATAGATTTTTTACAATATTATTAGATAATGTTTTTTACATTATTACCTATATAATTATGAGGGAAAAATTGTCCATTGTTTAATTTTTAACATTTTTAGTTATTGTATTTATATGAAAATAATTATTAATTCAAATGGAATGAATGTTATTACCATAATTGTTGCTAGAATATTAATTCATTAATGCTTAATTTACGTTAAAATAAGATTCCGGATATGAACTTATATTTGTATGCATGTTCATATTTATTTTTGTAATTTATCATAATTGTTATTAGAATATTAAACCCAGCTTAATGCATGATTTACTTACATATATTAAAGTTAAAATATGATAAAAGATAATAAATTAAATATGAGTCTATATTCGAATTTATAATTTTAATAATATTTCAAAATGATTAAAAAATTATTAAAACAATAAATTATTATTTCTTTTGAATTGATAATACATTTTATAAATAGAAATTTTATATAAAAATGTAAAAAGTAAAATTATTATAAATGAATTCGTAACCATTATTAAGGGATAGGGTGCTATATGATAAATACCCTATTTCATAACTAAAACTGAAAAGTGCCCCCTTTGTAAATTTTTTATGAAAAATGCCCACTTTTATGTTCAAGTTACTTAATGCCCTTAATCAATTTTTGTTTTATATAAAATTTGGTGAAACTAATACAATGATTGAAAAATTATTATGTTTAATTTAGAATTTATTATTAGTTAATTTTTTTATTCTTTTTGCAAATATAATTAATCTAGATGATTATTATAATTGTATTTTGCAAATATACTCAAATAAGATTTTAATTGTTTTAATTGATCCAAAAAAAATGTTTAATTTTGTAATTAATTATTAATTTTCTTAATACATTATTAATTTTGTTAATAATTATGTAAAAAAATATAATTACAAAACCAAGAAAAATAAAAAAAAAACATAATTTCAAAATTAATAAAATTGATTAATTATGTTTAACATTCGAAAATATATTAAAAATATTAACAATAAATCGACAAACGAGACATGAATTTTAATTATAATATTAGTTACAATCGAGACATCATAATTGCACTCGACACCGTACACCCTACACCGAACGTAGTATTTCATATGGAAATTATAATTATATTTAACCCTAATAATTAATAATTTAAAAAAATTCAAAATCTGGACGTGAAAATGAAAAACCCGGACGGTTTGGGTCTCACACACGAACCGACCGGGTTTTCGTATTTTCCTCAATTTTTTTAATTTTTTTACATAATTATCATCCTATATCTATTTAACAACATAAATAATCAAATCAACGCTAAACATGTATTTTATCATACGCAATTTTAATTAAATAAATAAATAATTATTTATGAAAAAAAATAAATAACATGATAATAACATTTAATATTTTTAATGCAGCGTATATTAGGGCTGTATATCACTAGTATTTCATACGAAATTTCTTATTATTTTTCAACCTAATAATTAATAAATAATTAAATTAACGAAAAAAAAACAAAAAAACAAAACCCGGACGTCCATTGTATAAATTCGGACGGTTTGGGCCTCTCACCCAAAACGACCGGGTTTTCGTATTTTCCTCTATTTTTAAAAATATGATATTAATAATAAGAATAAATTTAAGTTAATAATAGTAAAAAATATTAAGTAATGAAGCTTTCCCAATATGTTGTAGGAAGGTAGATAGAATAAGGTTAATTTAGTAATTTTGGGTATTTTTCAAGTAATACTTTACAAAGTGACTATTTTTCTTGTATATGTTACATAATAGGGTATTTACCATAAATTACCCTAATAAATATATGATATACATATAAAAATAAAAACATAACATAAATATCATATGTCTATATAAATATAAGAATATACAATAATATTATATGATTAATAATATATAAATAAAATTGCAAAATTTTAGAAAAATATAAAAAATTAAATGGGAGACTTGAAAATTTTCAAAAGATGAGATGGATAGCCATCATTGAATTTCTATTATAGTATAGGTAAGAATATTGTAAAGACATGAATTTAAAAAATAAAGAAGGTTAGGATCAAAATTTTATAATGCAATTTTTTTTTAAGTTGAAATGTATGTATTAAGCTAAAAGCAAATCAAATTTGATAGAACTATCTTAAAAGTTAATTGAGTTGTCCGATTAACCGAACCACAAAAAGAATTTATAAAATATGGTATTTGATTTTTAATGCAAAAGTTATAATTATTGCTTAATAAAAAGTGTAATTACGATGCATTTTTTATTATTATATTATTATTTATTTATATTTAATATATAGATATACATTATTTTTTATTTATAATTATATATTAAAAAAAAATCAATCCGATTCAAAGCGAATCTAGTTTCGACAACCAATTTTGTTACATTAGCTGGACAATACATAACTAATAATTTTTGTTATATTGAGGTGAAGGAGATTGTTCGATCGTAGGTTTTTAGAGTGTTTGTACGATGGAAAAATATAGAATAATATGGACACAAGATTTACGTGGTTCGATCTTTTATTAGATCTACGTCCACGGGGTAAAGAGGTTCTTTGTATTAATATTTTCGAGTTCTTGAGAATAGAAAAAAGTCCCCTTAATCTAGCTTAGAAGCACTATTTGTAGGTAACAAGTTACAGTTATTACGTGGGCCGAGATCGTGGGTCGAAGTGGGCCGAGGTCGTGGGTCGTAATGTGCGAGGTGGGCCGAGCTTCTGAGCTATTGGGCTGTGCTTGTTGGGCCGAAGTGACTTCTGGGCTTCTTAATGGGCCGAACTTGTCTAGGCTGTTCTTGCTCAAGCCTAGTAGTAGGGCCATATCCTATCACATCCCCCCCTAAAAGGGTAGAAGCGAGGATACGATTTTTGGCCGAGCTTCTTGTTCCCAACTTATTTTTAACTGTAGTACGTGGCGTTGTTGAGTCCAGACCCACTGTCCGATAAAGGGATTCAGTATTGGGCACGCGGAATTTTTCCAGCCAATATACTTACAGTTTATTAAATAAACTAGTTCGCAAGAGTACGAATTCGTTGTATAAAGGTAAGTTGATCCTAAGTCGTATTCTCAAGGAAGGCTAAACAGGGCTTTATCTATGTTGCAGAACATAAAGCAATTAAAAGAGGGGTTTTGGATTTTACCTAGGCAAATTAAAATAAAGAATTTAAAATACGAATTACCTAGGCAAGAATTAAGAAAGCAATTAAATCCTAAATCTAAGAACGAAGAATTAAAGAAGCTGAATTTAAACATGCCTTGAATCGATTAATTAACATAATTGAAAAGGTTTGGATAAAGAATTGGAAATTAATCAAAAGCAGAACAAGAAGAAAATAATTCATAAAGCATTAAAGAAAGCAATAAAAGAACTCACGAATTGAAAGGAAAGATAATGCATTAAAGTACTCCGGGTTTGAATCACGAACGAATCCACAACTTGAATTGAAAGGAACGAATAATGAAATAAAAACTAGATTAACAGTGTTTTCTCTCGTGGTCTAAACCCTAGACTAGAAAATAAAAACGTGAATGAAAGCTGGTAGAAGAGTGTAGTCACTCTGAAAATCACGCGTGGAGATTTAAATAGGAGAAGAAAATCCGTCGGGCTAGCGAGCGCTAGGGGGGTAGCGCTCGCTAGCTTGACTCTCTGAAAAGTCATCCAGCGCCAAGGGGTAGCGCTCGCTAGGGGGTAGCGAGCGCTACCCCAAAGTTCTGTCTTGGGCCAGCGCGCAGGGTCAGCGGTCGCTGGGGGGGGAGCAGCGATCGCTGGCCCCCAGTTCTGTCCCGCACCCAGCGAGCGCTAGGGGGCTAGCGACCGCTGGCCCCCAGCGCTGACTTCTTCCGCGCTATCGGCCAAGGTGCATATTTTGCCCCTTTCTTCGTCTTTTGGTCTCGTTTCTTTCTCGAGCCTCGTTAACTCTTTTATGACGATCTTCACCTACAATGTAACAAAAAAAAACCAAAGTATCAACTCGATCGACAATAATAAGCGATATTATGGACTAAATTACGAGAGAAACTCGACCAAAAATAGATAAAACACTTCTTTTTGTAGACGAGGTCGACCTCGAACTGTAGACGAAGTGAAGATTTTGACGAGGTCGATGTTATTACCGAAGTGAAGACAGAGTCAAGCTCGAATTATGTGGAATCGTGCAAGACAGCTGTTGTGGAGTGTCACGCGGGACACGCGTCGACTTCTTAGTGGTGCATCCGAAGAGGCGGGATTTTGAAAAAGGCGGAAATGTTGCCTTTAAAAGCTTGCTTTGTACGCTCATAAAACACTTTTTGCCATTTCTGAAACCCTTGCTCTTACTTTCTGCAAAAAATTCTTCAAAAGCTCTCTGCCTTTTTGCCGCCGTCGTTCTCCGTGTCAACAAAGTAGTCGGAGTTTTTACAAGTAAGTGTCCTTTTTCATCATGGCTTCTTCTTCGTCTCTTTCCCCTATCGATGTAGACGTGGAAAACATAGAGGTTTTTCCCTCGCCGCCTAGGGTTTTTCCGGCGAGGGTAACGGTGAGGGTGTTTACCCGATCTGTTGTTCCTCCTACTCTTCGAGTGGTTGAGTTTTCATCTTTGGGTCGGACGCGGCCCTTGAGTATTCTTCCACTATGAGTGAATCTCATATGTTAAATCTCGCCCGAAAATTTTTATTTCCAGAGTCAATGGAAATGGTTTTGCCTCGGGCTGAGGATAGGGGTAGTTCTCCACCCGTAGGTTTTTTTACCGTTTACGAAGATTACCTTCATTTTGGCCTTCGCTTTCCGTTGCACCAAATTTTTGTTCAACTCTTAGAAAAATTCCATTTACCGCTAGGCCAGTTAGCGCTGCCCTCCATTAAGCAGGTCGTAGGGTTTTGTATGGAGGTCGGCCTCCGAGGTGGCATGGTATCTATAGAGTCCCTGCTTAGATTTTTCTGAGCTAAGCGTGGGCCTACGGGGTGGGTTTATCTGTCCCCTGTAAATAAGTTTAAGTTAGAAACCCCGTCAAAGGTGACGAACTGGCAGAAGAAATTCTTCTTCTGCCGGGCTGAGGGGGTGCCCTTAAATGATTGGTCGAAAGCCAAATTCGGGCCCCAAGTCACCGAGGATCCAGTCAGCGAGCTCGAAGTGAGCTTGGTGGACCTCGGCTCCGTTAAGAAGGACTACGCCGAGGCCGAGCTGTCGAGGTATGGGCTGAGCCCATACAGTGCTTCCACCGACGTGGATTTGGGTGAGGTCCCGCTTTACGTGCTGTGTGATGATATTAGCCGAGGTAAAGTTTAATGTTCTCTCTTTTGTATTTGCAGTGAATCCCGAAGCGCTCCAGGCAGTGCTGAGGAGGAAGAAGAAGAGGGCAAGACCTTCTTCTACCGTGGAGAGGACGCCGCCTAGGGCGTCGGACCCATCTCTGGCGGGTGGGGAGAGCTCGCAGCTCGTCTCGCCTGTCATAGTCTCATAGACCTGTCTCCACCTCGGGTGGAGGTGAGGGTCAGTTCGGGTGGCCAACCCTCCGGCTTGGAGGCATCTCAAGAGATGTCTTTTCCCGAGGTGAGTGTGGGCTTCTATTTCTCTCTTTCGTCCTTGTTTTTTTTTTATTGATATATCTTGTGCAGGAGGCCGAGGTGGCGTTGGCCGGGCTGAAGGGCTTGGCGAACTTCGTGACTGGCGGAGTCGCCCAGTTCCAAAGCTTGACCGCCGAGCTTCGAGCGGTGAGGGCCGATCTGGCCGTGAAGGTGGCGGTGGCCGAGGCGAAGGCCAAGAAGGCGGCAGAGCAGGAGGCCAAGGCCTTCGAGGCCGTCGAGGAGGCTCAGAAGAAGGTGGCCGACCTGGAGGCCGAAGTGGCGGAACTGAGGGCCCAGCTCGTCGGGGAGCAGGGGAAGGTTGCCGCGGCAGTCTCTGGCCAGGGAGGTGTGCTCCGGGCCTTCGCCGAGCGGATATTCCGGTCCCAGCACTTCGGCAGGGCGGTGACGCAGTTGGTGGGCACCATGAGCACCTCGATTTCCGCAGCAATCATCGACCTTGTCGCCCAGGACTACCCGGAACTTGATGAAGCCAAGTACGGGTATGAGGTGATGTCAGAGGACGAGATGCTGCGGGAGTACGCCGAGGTGCTGGTGGAGTGCACCTCGGAGGTGCCGGTGGTGGAGAGGTTGGCCCGACACAAATCCCTTCTGTCGGAGAGGGCTGTCCGAAGTTGCCCTGTCGACAGGGATGACAAGCTGGAGGCTGTAATTGCCGGGCTGGCTAAGGATGCTGCTGCCGACGCCGCTGGAGGGGGCCAGGAGGGGGGTGCTGACGAACGAGAGGTCGGCACGGGAGCTTTGTAGTTGCTTTTATTTTTTATTTTTTTTTTAGCCTTGTACCTCGTCACTGTTAGGGTGGCATTTCTTGTGTCAATATATAAATGAAACCTTTTGTTGAATTGCATTTGTCTGCTTGTAGTTTGCTCCTGACTTGTGCGACACTTCTCATTATATGGAAGAAGTATCCGAGCTTCGCCGAGCTGTTGAAATAGCCGAAGTCAATGCTTCATCTTGGTAGAGCTGAGCTACTAATATCGAGATCGAGGCCGAAGTGAAGCTTCAGGCAGCTCAGGAAAAGCTTGACGAGATGCATGCTAAGTATCTGGAGCTTGACGACAAATTCAAGCAGGCTGTGGATGATATCCAAACTTTCAAATCCATGGTGGAGGAGCATACGGAGTATGAGGATCTTATTCACAAGGGCGGACGGCTAACCATCTATGAGACGCATATGAAGATTAAAGATGTTCGTGCTCGGGTGAAGAAGTACATAGAGCTGTACGGCGAAGATTCGTGGAAAGTTCGTGAGCAGGAGGACGAACTCCTTAAGTTGGGTTCCTTGTATAGGACGGTACAGAACAGGAATCTGAAGTTGAAGAAGTGGATGTTGTCCAAGAAAGCTTCGCTCGATTCGTCTTCGCAGGACTTTTTGGAAGGGAACTTAACGGGCGTGCACCCTCCCAGCGCGGCTTTAACCCGGGAGCAAACATATGCTATAATGTCTCGAGGTGGCGGCCTACGTGCTTCAGAGGGCCGAGGTCGAGCTGCTCCTGCAGGTCGGGGCCGAGGACGGGGCTTCGGCCACGGTCAAGGGATGGCTTTTTTAGACTCGGTGCTCAGCCATGGTTCTAGTTCAAGCTCGGGTCCGGGCTTTGTAGAGAAGTATCTTAGCTTTAGTAAACCTTCGAGCTCGGACCCTCCCCCTTGATGTAATGTTTGATTAATGAAATAAAGTTTTATTCCTGCAGCACTATTACACTTTAGAAGCTTTTCTCGATCGTATAATCAAGTTTGCTTCAAGATTACTTGTAATGGCTAACGTGAACTCTTAGTTACTTCGTCTAAAGACAAAGTTAAAACCTTAAGCAGCCACTTTGTCTGAAGACGAAGTTAAGGCTTTCAAGTAGCTGCTTCGTCTAAAGACGAAGTTAAAGTCTTAGGTAGCCACTTCATCTAAAGATGAAGTTAAGGCTTTGAAGTAGCTACTTCGTCAAAAGACGAAGTTAAAGCCTTAGGTAGCCACTTCATCTAAAGATGAAGTTAAGGCTTTCAAGTAGCTACTTCGTCTAAAGACGAAGTTAAAGCCTTAGGTAGCCACTTCATCTAAAGATGAAGTTTGGGCTTTTTGAGTAGTCCTTTTTTGTCAATTTTATCGATAGGAGTGGTCCCCTTACGCGCGTTTAGATGCTACTCCAAAATTGGAGTTTTTATCTATTTGGATTTAGTTTAAATTGACCCTCTAAAATGTATAAATGGAAGGAAAGTATACTAACTAAAATATGCAAAAGTTCAACATGGAAAGGAAATGGAAAATCTAAACAAGCTACCTATCTCCACTTATAGATAATATCTTTTCAAGTGAGAAATGTGCCAAGTTTGGGGTATTGGTTCACCGGATAAATGGGCGAGCTTGTACGACCCTTTGCCGAGGACTTCTTGAATTTGATATGGTCCTTCCGAAGTGGCTTCCAACTTGCCGAGCTTCTCTGCCTTGCTAACTTCATTATTTCTAAGCACGAGGTTGCCAACTTGAAACTGCCGATGCTTCACTCGATTATTGTAGTACCGAGCTACTTGCTGTTTATATCGGGCTTCTTGTATATAGGCTTGTTCTTGCTTTTCTTCCAGCTAGTCCAAGTTAGTTCGAAGTTTCTCTTCGTTATCTTGGGCAGCGAAGTTAAGCGTCCGAGGGCTCGGCAAGCCGATCTCTACTGGGATCACTGCTTCGGTTCCGTAGACAAGATTGTACGGTGTTTCTCCATGTGATGTCCGGGGAGTAGTTCGGTAGGACCATAGGACTTGGGGTAAGTTTTCCGCCCAATCTCCTTTGGCCTTGTCGAGGCGGGTTTTTAACCCTTTGACTATCGTCCGGTTTGTAACTTCGGTTTGGCCATTTGCTTGAGGGTGAGCCACCGAAGTGAATTTTTGTTGGATATTAAGCTCGTCGCACCATTCCCTGAATGTTTTGTCTGTGAATTGGGTTCCATTATCTGAGACGAGGACATGACGTATGCCGAAGCGACAAACTATGTTTCTCCAAACAAAGTTTAGGGCTTTTTTGCTTGTAATCTTCGCTAAAGGTTCGGCTTCTACCCACTTCGTAAAATAGTCAATGGCTACTATAAGGAACCGTAGCTAGCCAGGAGCCTGTTCGAACAGGCCAACGATGTCTATTCCCCATTGCATGAACGGCCAAGGACTTTGCATGCTGGTTAGCTCGGTTTGCGGTATTCTTGTTACTACCGCATGAAGTTGGCACTTCGGACATTATTTGACAATGTCAATTGCATCCTGGAGCATGGTTGGCCAATAGTATCCCCATCTCATGATCTTTCTAGTTAAGGCACGAGCTCCGATGTGACTGCCACAAGATCCTTCATGCACTTCGCGCAGTACATAGTTTGCTTGATTGGATCCCACACACCTTAGAAGAGGTTGAAGGTACGATTTTCTGTACAGTACTCCTTGATCTAGAATGTACTTAGCAGATTTACTTTGAAGCTTCCTAGCTTCAACCTTATCGGCAGGGAGTTCGCTTTTTTCTAAGTAATTACGAAGTGGTGTCATCCAGTTCGGCTCATCATCGGTTATCATACTCACTTCGGCCTCGTCTATACGTCGAGTTTGTACTTCTTCCACAGGAGAGGTAGATGATGATGCAAGTTTGCTTAGTGCGTCAGCTCGGTCATTGTCACCTCTCGGGATTCGTATCAACTCGAAGTATGAAAAACCTTGTTGTAAGGTTTTGACTTTATGGAGGTATTTCTTCATCCGTTCACTTCTGGCCTCGTATCTGCCTAGCACGTGACTCACTATAATTTGGGAGTCACTGTGGACTTGGACAGCTCGTAGTTGAAGGGTTTGCGCGAGGCGAAGTCCGGCGATTAGGGCTTCGTATTCCACTTCGTTGTTTGTTGTCGGGAAATTGAACCGTAGAGCATAAGTGGTTTCTTTTACTTCCGGGCTGACGAGCAAGATTCCGGCTCCACTTCCTTTATGGCCTGATGCTCCGTCCATATAGATTTTCCAACAATCTATTGGAGGTAACTTCGGTGTTTCTTCTCGGAATTTATCCTGGACAAGTTCGGTGGGCTTCGGAAGTTCTGCAAAGTGGGAGGTACGAAGGAGATCGTATGTTCACCGAGCTCAACCGCCCATTTGGCTATTCGTCCTGAAACTTCGGGTTTTGTTAGTACTTGCCGAAGTGGGAGGTCGGTTAAGACTTGTATCGGGTGAGCGTGGAAATATGGTCGGAGTCTCCTCACGGCATTTACCAGTGCAAGTGCGACCTTCTCCAAGGGTTGGTACCTCGTTTCTGGTCCTTTTAGAGCTCGGCTTATGAAGTAAACGGGTAATTGTCGAGGTCCTTCTTGGACTAAGACTGCACTTATTGACTCATCCGAGGCGGCGAGGTACAGAGAAAGAATCTCGCCTTCCTTTGGTACGGATAAGGTAGGTAGATTTGCGAGGTACTTCTTTAAGTTTTCAAAAGCCAGCTTATGTTCGCCGTTCCACTCAAAGTCTGGAGCTTTCTTTAGTATCTTAAAGAACGGGAGTTGCTTCTCGGCGGCTTTAGATAGGAAGCGACTCAACGTGGCTAGGCAGCCCGTCAGTCTATGCACGTCGTGAATGGACTTCGGCGCTTGCATTTCCTGAACGGCTTTGACTTTGGCTGGGTTGGCTTTTAACCCTTCGCGAGAGACCCAACACCCCAAGAACTTTCCAGATTGAACCATGAAAGTACATTTTTCTGGGTTTAACTTCAGGTTCACCTCGCGGAGCAGGTTGAAGACGACCTGGAGGTCGTTTAGGCAAGTGTCAACTTTCTTACTTTTGACGACTATATCGTCAACATACACTTCGACAATTTGACCGATGTGAGGTTCAAATATCTTGTCGACCATCCTTTGGTATGTAGCTCCGGCATTTTTTAGTCCAAAAGGTATTTTCTTATACGCGTAGATACCGAAGTCCGTGACGAAGGCTGTCTTTAGAGCGTTGTTTCAACTTATTTTTAACTGTCAGTACGTGGCATTGTTTAGACC
>JAPKLX010000998.1:1693-30432 GCA_026898415.1 Leonotis leonurus | reverse complement strand
TGTTGTTGTGGTTGCTAATTTGTCGAGTCGTACATTGACGTTGTACAACTCTAATATTCGGAATATTAGTCAAGAAGTTCAAAATTCTCGGATCAAAGCGTTGAGGCCACTGTATTATGGTCTTCCAATAGTGATGAAATTTTCTGGTTATTATATGAAGAACAGGCAGAATGTCGCCTGTACTGATGAGTTGTTCACATGGAAGCTTGCTGAAGATGTCCGACTATTCCATCAGACATATAGTCACAGTTGCAGTCCAATGACTTGCATGACCGTCGAGCGACAGATCAGTGGATTCCCAACGGTCGCGTGGGGTAATAAACATGTTAAATTATATCGTAAAATTTTAGTTGCGCATATTTTTAGTCTTTGTGACATTTCAAACGTATAATTTTTTGGAAAATTAATGCACTTTTAATTTTTTTTTATATGTTGATCAATAGTTCCAATTATTATAATAAACGTATGTTTTCTAATTAATCAACTAATATTAATAAATAGTAGTACTAAAATATTTAAAAACTGAATTAAAAAAAAAACAACATGTGCAGAGTGGGATTCGAACCCACGCATCAAAGATATATGAGAACTTTAGAGTGCATTTTAAACCAAATGGACCATCACATCTCATTGTTTATTAAATATGAATCAATCATATTAAACGTAAGGTAAGTACATATCCAGATGCCAATTAAACAACTAATAATCATATCCAAATAGTACCAATTAAACAACTAATAATCATATCCAAATAGTACCGATTACACAAGTAATAATCATATCCAAATAGTACCAATTACACAACTAATAATCATCCTCTAACTGAGGGCAATCAGAACCAGAATGTCCTGTCATGCCACAATGAGGGCATCTTCGACTTCCTCTACTTTTTCTTCCTGATGTGTCACCTCCTGATCTACGTCTATTAAGTCTCGGTCGATCGGGCATTCTTATAGCTTTATTCGGCAACACTTGCACATTAGCCACATCGGCCGGTAGATCCCAAGTACTCTTATGAGGTACACGTGCAATCTGTACTCTATAAGTTGCTGCCCACACTTCTCGGCTGTAAAATTTCGCTATAAATTGAGGGATCGGCAGTCCAGCATTGCTGAATTAAAAAACATAATTAATAGGATATAATTAATGAAAAAACTAAATTTCAATTCGCTATAATGAAAATTTATACGTACTTAATCGCCACGATCGCATGAGAACAAAGAATGAGATAATACTGAAAATCCATGCACTCACATGTCGATGCCTTCAAATCAACCATAAGCGGCCTCCTACTTGTCACAACATTAAATGTATTACCATCCACACGATTTAATGTGTATGCACGAGATCTCTCAATCTGCACTTGCAACTTTCGTCTAACCTCTTCAGGAAATTCATGATATTCTTGAGCTATTTTCTGACGTCTTTCATCAAATCATTCTTCCATAACAAGTCTCACTGCCTCCACGCATGAGCATAGAGGTAGACGTTGAGCCCACAACAATGTTCGGTTGAAGATTTTAGCTACATTAGAAGTTAGAAAGCTATACCTTCTGACTTGGCACATCGATCGAGCCCACTTAACAGGTCCAACACTCATCAGCTTCTCATATGCATTAGGTTTTGCCGCCTGTATCGCATTCATTGTTCTATGGTATTTGTGTTGCCTGTATGTGTAAGTTGCTTTCTGAAACAAACCAACAGTGGTCTTCCCGAATCGTTTGATCTTGCCGCTAAGATGATAGTAGCACAAACCGTGTGTCGCTTCAGGAAACATGATGCTGACGGCATGCTCAATCGACACATGTGCATCAGATACAATCAAAGTGTTCGGCGTGCTACCATAAGCGCTCCTGACTCTGGTAAGAAACCATAACCAAGACTCGTGATTCTCTATCGGTCCAATCCCAAAGGCCAATGGGAACACATGCTCATTTGCATCCTTCGTTACTGCAACGAATAAGATGCCATTGTTCTTCCTCTTAAGGTGAGTGCCATCGACGACTATCACAAGTCTCATGCATAGAGCAAACACGGCTCTACAAGCTCCAAGTGCTACAAATAAATGTCTGAATCTACCGTCCGGACCGACATCGAGATCAGTTATCGTACCTTGATTCATCACTTTCAGCATATGTAGATACCCAGGCAATAACTGAAATGATTCCTGATACTTGCTGTAAATCATCTCCAGAGCTTGATTCCTGCCTCTGAGCGCAACATCATAACTGACATCCATGCCGAAACACCTCCTAAGCTCCTCCTAAATAGCCTTCGGCCTAATGATGTCATTTGCAGTGCGCATCTTATTTGCAAAAAAGGCACCTATCACCTTTGAGTGAACCTTTCTGGGAGCAATATTAGCTATGTCATCCACACATGTGTGTTGACCGCAGAACTCGGATACAACCCACATACCCCCATGACAATGTGCACGCAACATGAACGAGCAGTCTGAAGACAATTTACATACCCAGTGCAGTTGATATGTGTCTGATCTAATGACTCGATACTCTGCTCGTCTCTCCAGGTTCCACAATCCAACAACAATACTCAATTCTTCCTTGTCATTGTAGATCGACCCCTCAGCTAATTCTTCAAGTGTTGGGTTTTCTTCGATGAGCACGTCAGTGTCGATGTCAGAGCATTAGGAGGGATCATTGGAACAATCCTATTTCTTAAACAACCTTCTCTGTATGAGGGTTGTATTCGACATCACCATCGACATCCGGATACATCATCTCAAGGACTCTTCTCATACCTCCTGCCTCGTGCATCCATGCTGCGAATTCGGCGAATGTAGCACTGTTCATAGCAGCGTGTTGTTCTTCTTCGGAATCTGAGGAAGAACGCTCGGAACTCCCTTCAGAAGCAACATAATCATCATCATCATCTTCACCATCTTCATCTGGACATGTGTTCAGATCAGAAATTCCAGTTGGATCGTGAAACCATTTAGAAGATGCCGCAACCTTTCTGATATCGTCGAGATCATCCATCCACTCAGTATTGCGCGATGTTCCGCCTATATTATAAGATGACACTACCAAATCGACATACACTGTCGGAGACGGGTGGTTCCTACATAGAACTTAGAGTTCTTGATTGGTGGTCATTCGAAATTTGATAAGCCGACCATTTCTCGATCTCAACAGATAGGAGATCTCGTATTGTGTGCCAAGTGAACTCCACATGTATTCAATGCAGCCTCTCAAATATGAGATTCTGATGTTATTCATCGGTAGGGGTGCTATCCTTTCCTCACTATCCGTGTAAGTACACCCAACCCATGATCCCCCAGTTTTCAAATTCACGTACATGTATTCCTCCATCTGCATCAAAATGTATTAGAACTTAGCAAATACAGAGATTAAAAGACTTGTAAAAACCCTAAAACGCTATATTTCAACCGGTGGTGCCTTTTTTCCACCGGTGGTGGCTATATTTCAACCGGTTGTCATTGATTTAGGTTTGAAACATGCTTTAACACCTGAATCAATGACAACCGGCCGCAGGAAGCCAAAACAGGGCAACCACCGGTGGCAAGAGGACCACTGGTGGTTGAGGTTGTGCCACCGGTTGTCATGCCAAATAGGGCATGACAACCGGTGGCAAAACCTAAAGAAATATCAACAGCGGTGGTTATGACACCACCGGTGGTTGTTCTTGTGCGAGCGGTTGTCTATTTCTACCGAATAAAATATAGATTAATGAGTGAATACCTGATGTTTTGGCGAAAATATCTTCAAATGGTTGAGATAGAGCTTGAAACCAAAGTGTGTCTTGGTATATTTGAGAGATAAAATGAGTTGGTGGATAAAATGAGTTGGGATCAAGCTTCAAACCAAACAAATTATGAGTTAATAATGAATAAATCATCAATCCATATCTACCAACATTTGTTGCTTTTAATAAAATGTGTAAGAGAATCTTATACTTTATGTTGATTCCAATAAAATGTGTAAGAGGAGTGTAAGAGAATCTTACATTTTTTATTAAAAGTGAGTAATTTCTAAATGTACATTGAGGTTTTGGTTATTTTGTACATGCATATTTTTTAAAATGAGTAATTTTACCTATTATCATTATTTTGTATGTTATTCTCTTCTTTTGCTCTTTTTATCTTGATTATGTTGAATATTATATGCAATTTGCTTGCAGACGGTGATGAACAGTAAAAATTCGAAACTTTGTTCTCAGATCTTTATTAATTGTAAATCTAATATCATACATATTTTGAAACCCTTTCTTCTCAAAAAAATATTGTGCATATCAATTTGCAGTCCTCCAATAACTTAGAACTATATATGGATATATAGACTCCTAAGAAACTACTTCTTAGTTCTTAATCAGAATTAAACTTTATATATTTAATTAATGATCATATATTATTCCAATAAAAATTTAATAATTGTTGATCACAATCTAGTGTAAAATTAAATCAATAAACAAAAATTAATATAAGAATACTAAAAATAATAAAATAATAAAGTTAAATAGGATGTGGTGTGAAACGTGTTATTTATTATATATATATATATACAAGTATATTGAATTGAATATTTATTATACATAATAAGATTAATTTAACATTTAATTCTTTTATTGGAATTATTTTAATCTCATTCTTTTAAATAATTTTAATACTAAATAAATAACTTCATATATTAATACCAATTAAGGGCTTGGAAAGAACCTATGCTTAGTTAATATTATCACTGAGGTGAAGCGTATGTCTTATGCGAAGAATGATGGAGGACTAAACATGTAATTAAATGTTATGTTTGTAGGTACTATATGATGGATAGGAGCTGGATAAATGATAACAATAGGTTTTCTAAATCTTACATCGAAGGCGTGAAATCATTTCTTGAATTTGCAAAAGAAAATGTTAATCGAGCAGATAATTTGATTCAGTGTCCGTGCAATTTTTGTCTCAATACAAGATTTAAAACTTTTGAGAAAGTTAAACGGATCTACATCTTAATGGATTTTCAAATAGTTACACTAAATGGATATGCCATGGGTATAATGCTAATATATTTTATGATAGTGATAATAGCAACGATCTTGATAATCGTATTGATGATGAGATAAATGAAAATATATATGAAATTTTGAGTGAGATGGTAGAAAGAGACTCAAAAATGTTTCCAAAGCTTTTTGAAAATGCAAACACTAAATTGTATCCAAGTTCTAAAGAATCATTGTTATCTGTTGTGATGAAATTCATGTTTTTTAGTTAAAACTTAATAAGTTGGATGAGATAAAATTAAACAAAGTTATTATTTTGTTGTTTGGTAGGTAACTAACAAAATTCATGTTTTTTAGATTATGTTGTAAATTTACAATTTTATCCGTGAATATCCTCTTCAATGTATTTCAAGCTTCATATGAATCAACTCATCCAAAAAATTAATCCATCAAAAATCAAAATCAATTGTTATAATTCTCAAATAATGTAAATTCAAAAGTAATCGAAAAATTATTAATCAACCACAATATGCAAATCAAAAAGAAAAAATGCACGGCAATTAGAATTTCTTCATCAAATCAAAAATTAAATGTCAAAAATCAAAATTAATCTCAAATAGAAGACAATTCCCACTCTCCAAATTTCTTTCTTTCTGCAAATCGGAAATTTCTTTCTCCACCAGTATCTTCTTCATCTCAGATTTATGTATGCAAATCCAATATTTTCTAAAAGAGTATATTGTGGTTCTTAGTCACTCCAAAAATGAGAACAAACTTGTTTTGAGAGCTTTGTCAAATTAAAAGGGAGAATAGATTTGGCATGCTGTCAAATTGAAAAAGAAGAATAAATTTGGAATGGAGTTTTTGCCAATGAGGGAAGGATAGGAAATTTGGGGGAGGGGATTTGTCAAATCAAATGAGGATTTTGGATATGGGGCTGGGGGAGGAGGCGAAAGAATTGCGGAAATTTGCGGAGGAGGCGGTGGGGTTGCGAAGATTCGCCGCAAGACGGTGGAGTTGTAGTGGAGGCGATGGTCTGCAAGAGGCGGCTATGGAGTTGCAGAGATTTGGAGCGAGGCTGTGGATTTGCAGATATTCACAGAGGAGATGGTGGAATTGTGAATATTCGCGAAGGAGATGGTGGAGGCGGAGATTTGCAGCGAGGCGAAGATTTGCGGCGAAGCGAAGACTTGAGGCGAGCGATGATAAAATTGGAGTTCAGCACTTCATCTCCATTGAAAGAGAAAGTGAGGAGAAAGATTGGGGTTATTTTTGGAATGTAAAATTATTGAAACCTAGTTAAAATTAACCCATCAAATTGGTGGGTTACCAATTCTTGAAAAAACAATTAAAAGTTGACATATCACGGTCCGGCCCATTTTTTTTTAAATGTTATCAAACAGAGAAATTAAGTTACCTTTCCTATCAGCCCATAACAAGGCTATCAAACTTAGCCTTAAGGTTAAAATTAAATGGAGCAATAAAAGCTTTTGAAAGATATCTTGTCTGAAGGTAACAGACTTCCGACTTCATTTTTGGTGCTAAAATTTTTTTAGATGAGATGGAATTAACTAGGTTATCAAGAAATTGAAGTGTGTATGTAAAAATGATTGTGCATTATTTTACAAGGAGAACGAATATGAAGATAAATGTCCAATCTGTGATGAATCAAGATGAAGTTTACAAAGGGTAAGAGTGGAAAAAACTCCTTATAAAATATTAAGACATTTCCCAATAAAATATCTTCTACAAAGACTTTCCATGTTCAGTAAAACATCAGCTAATATGAGATGACATAAAGATAAGCGCAATGAGGAAGAAAGTGTTATGAGACATCCGGCCGATTCTCGAGCATGGAAGCACTTTGATGAGAAATTTCCTCAGGATTGTAGGAACGTGAGTTTAGGTTTAGCTACTGATGGTTTTACCCCTTGGTCAAATTTAGGCAACTCGTATAGCATGTGGAGAGTCATACTTATTGCTTACAACTTGCTAGCATATATGGTCATGAAAAAAGAATTTCTTATGATGTCATTACTTATTCCTGGTCCACATTCTCCTGGAAAGGACATTGATGTTTATCTTAGACAGCTAATTGATTAGTTGAAAGATTTATGGGATAATGATATTCATACATATGACTATTTCAACAAAGATTTTTTTTTCGAATGCATGCTGCACTTATGTGGACATTAAGTGATTTTCCTGGGTATTGTTCACTTTCGAGATGGGGGTGATAATGGGCAAAATGGCTTGTCCTTATTGTTTAAACCAAATGCGATAAGAGCAATTAAGAAAAAAATTGGCTTTGTAGGGCATCATTGTTTCTTGCCTAAGAATCATGTTATGCATTATCATCAATTAAAAAGGAAAAATTTTTGGAATTCTTGAAATCCGTCAAACTACCTGATGGTTATGGTGCAAATATCTCTAGATGTGTGAAGAAAAAAAGGCTTACTGGTTTAAAATTAGGGCTATCTAAATGGGTCGGGTACCCGTCCTGAAATTTTTGAGTACACATACCCGAAAATCCATAATTTTTAATATCCGGTCCCGATCCCAATTGTAGATTCGGGTACCCGATACTCGACTCGAGTAGTTCGGATTGGATATTAGGGTACCCGATTTTTCAAAATTAAAATTAGAGATGCATAACAGTGCATATGTTATAAATTAAAGAGGATGATGAAAAGAAGAGATAAGAGAAGAAGAAAATGGTATGTTAGAAATCATGTAATGGACAATAAAAAAAGTTGAGAAAAGAAGGAGAAGAATGGAAGAAGATAGAAGAAGAAAATGGAGAGGAGTTGGGGGAAAAGAAGGAGAAGTGCTGCGCAGAAAGAGAGAGAAGGTGGAGAAGTACCACCATGATGAGGAGAGAGCAGTGGTGCGAAAAAAGAGAAAGAGGAGGAGAGATGAGAGAGTGGCGCAAGAAAAGAAAAAATAAGAGAGGAAAAAGCGCATTCCTATAGTGGAGTATCAGAGATTATATGGGGAATTGGAGAAACAATAGAGATAAAATAAAATGTATATTTTTTTAAACTTCGAATATTTGGGTCTATCCGTTGGGCATTCGGGTATTACCCGACACACGATTAATACTCTATAATGTACCAATCGAAAAGTTAGCATGATTCTTTTTTGATTAAATATATTCTAAAATATTTCCAATTATTAGAATTTTGGTTTGTAATCTTATAATTTTAGGAACTTAAGTTCTCTAAGAAGATATGTACTTAATAGAGTACGTCATGGACATTCTATAGCGGAAGCATATATTGTCATAGAAAGTCTGAGTTTTATGTTGATGTTTTTCATGGGAACTGAAACTAGATTCAATCTACGAACTAGAAACAATGATGGTCCTCAATGTAGAAAAGTATAAGATATTTCAATTTTCTCAATTAGAGCACGTCTCTTTGGTGTTGATAGAATTAAAGTTGATAAGTCTGGGTCGTCAATCCCTGATCAAGAATTAGAAATGGCTCACCATTTCATCTTACACAATTGTGAAGAACTGAAATTTTATTTGAAGTAAGATCCAATAAAAATATGTCATATTGATGTTTATTCACTTTATTAGTTACATGTTTTGATAATACAATGAGACATTTGCATTCTTTTTTATTTTTGCATTTGACATGATTTACAAGGCTGAAATTCTTGGAGTTATAATTGAAGAATTTGATGAACTTGAACTCTCTGTTTCTGAATTGAAACAATTCTCTCAGTGGTTAAGGAAATATGTAAGGATTTAACTTATATAGACTAATAGGTCTTGATTTTTTCATCACTAATCTAATTTATTTAATGCAGATTAATAATTTGCAGAATAAAAGATTTTCTGAAGTTAAAGAAGGATTATGGGCTCTAGAAAATGGACCTTTTAGACTTGATATGAAAATGTTATACATGTTGCATGGTTAATGAAATCCGTTTTCATACAAAAGACTAGGACGAAAACCACTGTACACAAAATAGTGGAGTAGTCGTGGAAGGAAACCATAAAATAGTGTGATGAAATTTTTCGAATTTCTTAGTAGAGTTGTGGAGTTGGTATATCTTAGTAATTGTAATGTTATACTATTTTAGTGTGAGTGGTTCGATACTGGGAGCAAGAAAACAAAAAAAGTTGATAAACATTTCATACGCATTGATGTAGGGACACGATGGTACAAGGAAGAACCCTTTGTGTTACCTATTAACGTAAAACAAGTATTTTATATTAGTGATACAAAATTTGGGAAAAATTGGCAGCTGGTGCAGAGAGTGCAACATAGGCATTTATGGAATCTTCCACCAATGGAAGTTGAAGATATTAATGTTATTTCTTCTCAATCACAAGAACCGCTGCTACAGTTTGAATGCATGGAGTTGATGAAGTTAATGAAAATGAATATGGATTAGAAAAACTCGTAAGGGGTGATTTAGAGCCAATAGAAGTTGATGGGATCTTATTTGGAAAGATTAGGAATAGATCTCGAAATGAAGAGGATGATGATACGGATGAAGGGTTAGCAAATCGTTGAATTGACTATGAATATGTGAACAATGATGATGTTGGAGATATCTAGATATAGTTCATATTTAGTGGGCATCAATTTATATACTCTATTTTTTCTCAACTATACTTTATGTTTATTGGTCTTTTTTTAATTTTTTTTGTGTCTTATCTATTGAGATTAATGTACACATTTATACAAATGTCATATGGCCCAGGAGGTGTCGGGGGTATGAAAATGGTAAAAATTTTACAATCAATGAAACAATCTAAAGTTTGTCAAGACGATGGACTTGAGGTTGGGATTGAATCAAACTCCAAGAGAAAGTGACAATTGATGCTTGTGCAGATTTTGACTCCGGAAGCAATGGCAAGACGTAGGTTAAGTATGTCAATTGTTTTTATAGACATGAGCATACAACCTCAGACCCATTAATTTTTCATGTATTGTTTTAGAAATTGCACTGGATAACTCTTTTTTTGCTAAAAGTATTGAGGATGCTATAATATTTGCTTCATATAAAGGGAAGATTGTTGGAAAAGTAAGTAAATTTCTTATTTACAAATTAGTAATGTTTTAATGTGTATTACTCTAACACTCAAAATATTATGTTTCATGACTTATTTATATGTAAACGATGATAGACTTATCGTATGGATTGATCAAATCAAAACCCAAATTGATCCTGAAGGAACCAAATTAAGTGTAAGTTGCAGTTCCCATTAAACTCTTAAATGTCACATCTTATATTAACATCCAACTAATTTCATTGTATTTTTGTTAGAATAAAAATTATGCACATATGAGAAATGATTCAAAAATGGGGAATAACCAAAGTATAGTTGAACGTCCATATGCATTTGACACCTTCAAATCTTCAGGTTATAGACATTTTATTAGTATATGAGTATTTTAATCAAAAAGATCAATTAAGTAATGTCTTTTTATTCTTCTAGATTTAGGGAATTCTAATGAGTGAATTTTCGGATCACCACTTTGTGAAGCACTGTTCAACTTAAAACGTGTGTCTAAGTTATCGCAATTAAACGAGACCTATAGTACATAGTAAGCTAACCCTAAGTCGTATCTCAAGGAAGGCTTAGCAGGGCTTCCTAATTCAAGTGCTACAGAATAAACAATTAGTTCTAACCATTCTAACCAAATAGCATATAAACGATTAACTAAGCTAGCTAATTAATTATGATTTAAATAATGGAAATTCAGAATAAGGCTCTAGGAGCTGAACACTCACTTCGATCATCACATAATATTATTAAAACACACATTCACATGCTCATCTAGAATTCTTAAGAGCTATCTAATTTCGAACCTTCGTATGTGATAATTAGATCGTGACTATGACTTTCACATTTAGCCCCACACTATTAAGAATCCTAGTTAACAAGCGAATACTCGATTAACATGTTTCCAATTATAATCGAAGTTGATTGGATCTTGATCAAACACAAAGATCGTCTCTCGACCTCACTCCGCGTCTAACAATTTGTAACGGTGATCAATCGGCACAATTCAATAAGCACGAATCCAAACAACGAGCATGATTTAATAATAACATAAACGATCGAATAGAAATTCAACAACCTAGTAGAGATCAACTACTCAACCCAAAACATAATCATAAACTAAGAACTCACAACAAGAACTTACTAATGACTACACTATGGAATCGAGCAATCAACCTCCACCTTAATCCGTCTTTCCAAAGTTGAAATACAAGTACAAGCGCTAAAACAAAGTTCCAAGATTACAAGAGTCGAGTTCTATCTAAAGGAATGAGAGATATGGAAGTTCCCTTCAAAATGGCTTGGAAAAGGTTTTAAAAACCCGCCAATAATTGCCAGCTAGCGGTCGCTGGCTTTGCCTCTCTGTCCACTGCTGTAGCACAGGCCCAGCAACCGCTGGCCTGTGCAAAATAATTTTTTTTTAAAAACACAGAATTGAAGCTCGTATCGATAGGAATCCGTAACTGCAAACGGATCTAAATTCGGAGTTGTAACGAAGGAGAACGAGCCGAAACAAAATTATTGCGCAAGACGTAATAATTCCGCATATGGCCATGCTCTCGCGTTCTTTGTCCTCTCGTCTTTTACCCGGAACTCCTAACAAGATCCTCTCATCTTTTGCCCATAACTCCTCTTCTTTTTATCCTACATCCAACACAAGTGCAACAAAATTGGCGTAAACACGAACTAAAGAAATGCAAAATCAAATCAAACTAAAAACTAAATACAACTAAACATGAACTAAAAATACACCAAAAACGAGCTAAACAAGCACAATCATCAAAGGCTCCTGGTAAGACTTATAATTTGTGAATAGTGTGATAAGTACTGTGATTAAAAAAGTGTGTCACTGGTGTGTATTCATCATTTTTGGAACTAAGTACATTGATAGGTTGTGGTAAAAGATTTTGAGTTTATGTGACGTTATGCTAGATCTTATATTCAATTGCTTAATGATTTGATAGCTTGAAGTATATACATATATATATATATATATATATTTCTAGTTGGAAACAAATGAGAATCATATGAAACAATTAATCAACTCTTTGAATGCTAATATATTTTCTACAAAAAAGTAAATTTGTGCTCAGGAAAGTATCGTAAAAAACAATGTCATGGTCTAGCAAGTAGCCAAAAACTAGACCAACGAGTAAAAAAGGTACCATTTTTAAAAATTTCTTTTGTAGATAACACTCGACTTATATTATTAATTTTATTTTTCAACATGAAAAATACAAGATTTTATTTTTACTAGGCGAAATTGATCACCTCGTAGCCGCTGAAAAGCGGTTTAACCTCCAAAGCAACTAGCATCCTCAGATCTTGGGGTGAAAATTCTCGTATTCCCTATGTACATGTTCCTGTGGCTCTGATGAGTATTCTTTAGCTACTTTAGCGGCTTGGCCGGTTACTCGAGATTTATTTACAAAAGTAAAAAGATGGGCGTCTAATTCTAATACAATAGGGGTTTATCAGTGCAAGTCAGCTGAACACCGTGAAATGAGGAAATGATAATTATTCAGCACACTAAAATCTAGTGGAATCATTGTTAGAAACAAATGCTGAGATCAAAAGAGCAAGAGGGTGGGGTGATGTTTTGGACGATAACAACGCGCTTTGTTATGCTAGACTTTCTGTGAGTATTTTCAATTACAACAAAAATATAATTATTAATATTTGTAAGTTAACTGTGAACTATACTTATTTATATTTTATTTTATAAATAATAAAAAAGTGGTTATTTACAGCAATGATTTAAGATTGAAGATTGGCCTGATAAACGTGTACAATGAATAATTAATGCCAAGTTCCAAAGCGCTTTCACAAGGTGGAGGTGCACATAGGGGTGTCACGGTACGTTACACCTTACTAAAACTATCATATCTTATACATTACCTTTATTTTTGGTATGAAAAATTTCACACCGTTACCTTACCATACATTTCGGTATACCTTAGTTCGTTATACCTTACTGTTGTGTAAAATGACAAACACAATTTATATTGCGCAAGTGCACGCAATCACAAGTAATATAAGGAATTATTCCAGATTCGTATCCACAGGGAATGTAAATCAGTACTTGCACACATTCAACTAAAAAGAAATATAAACGACAAGAATTTAAATCAACAATTTGGATTGTTCTACACTAGATTCCAACAACGCAAACAAAAATAAACAAAACCAAGGATCAGAATTACAGCATAAAAATAAAGCAACTGAAAATTAACAAGATCAGGAACCAAAGCAAGGGAAGATAATCAGATAATCAACAAATTTAAAATGGACTTGGGTTCGGATTTCATTCTGCCTGTTCACAATTGCGCACATTTTGCTACAGCATTTCTTCAGCAATTAGTTACAGTGGCGTAATTATCAGATTTAGCACATGAGTTTTCCAACACATATGCATTAAAATAAATCAACGAAGCTCATATATTCATATACCAAGCTAAATTGAATTAAATAACAGTTCATTCACCCATTACCAATGCCTCACCAGATTAATGAATATTCCTATACAATAAACTAGTGCTCATTTAACATTCTCCAACATTAATAACCTTTCCAGAATTATCAATGTCTAAATCCTCATAATATGCTGGCCAAACATACAACAAAGATAGAACAAGTGCTGCTAAATGAAAGGAACTAAAGAGCATCAGAAATCAGAGCTTGATTCTCATTAAATTAGGCAAAAGTCATCCCAAACCCAAGTCTCTACAGATTTAGTTCATGCTGAAAACAGAAATTGAAAATAGACTAGTGTTTCTCCACAATAAAACCATCCTACTACAGATTTAAAGATAGAGTAAGGTAGAACAAGAGTGTGGAGGTGATTTCCCAATCCTTCATCCGAAGTGCTGGTGCTGTGAAGAAGATTCCTCAGCTCCAAGACAGCCACCGCTCTGCTCCAGTTCTTCCTCTTTTTTTTTTCTTTTTTTCTCTCCGTTTTTAGAATGCCTCCTGCTTCCGATTTTCTATCTATCCGTTTATACCTTGTATGTTGCGGCTGGTGCTTCCCTTTTCTCACTCCTAGGTTACCAGATTTAGCTTGCCAAAAGGACCATGCTACCCTCCTTTCTTTGACTAGTCATCAGCTCCATTTCTTTGTCTTGTAGTTGGGGACCACATTGTCTCCTTTTTGCAGACAGATTGCTGCAGCCATCCCAGTCAGCAATTTACTTTTCAGGATTTGTCCCTTCTTTACCCTAAAACATCCATACAAAACATTGTTAACTCTTCAAAACAATAGAAACTAAACACACTAAAATAAAAGATTAAAAACAGATTGCAACAGCAACAATACACCAACAAAAGAGGCAAAAACTAGGGAATAAATGTGATAAATAATAACTCTTTTCAAGAGTTATCACTTACTTTCGGTATGACGTTTTTACATACATATACCTTACATTATTTTGGGTATACCTTACCTTACTTCGGTATACCTTTCTTTTATGGTATACCAAACTTATTTATTTTCGATATATCGTACCTTACTTCTGTATAACTTTCTTTCACAGTATAAAAAAACTTATTTATAATGATCAACTAAAAAAACATCTAACGTATACAAAAATATACTAACTATTAATTTATAATAACATAATTTTCGAGAAAAACCATGATGTCACGTCCCCATTTCACTTTCTAAGTAAAATCGAGGAAAACGTGACTAACAAGAAAAATGCGGATAATGAAACACAACGAAAACGTTGATAAATGGATAAAAGTGAAACGTACATCAAAGGGGAAGATTTTGATAGTGATGTGTGACCGAAGTCCAATACATCAATGAGAAACTTAACGTTCGAAATCAACAGGGATTATTTCAACATCTAGAATTACGAAAACAAGAACAAGTCTGAACACATAGTTCGAGAACAAGATAGATACTAATAAATTCTTGGATCTAAAAACAAAGTCTGGCAGCGGAAACTGGATCAATATCTAGATTTACATGTATGAAGACATATAAACCACCGAGAGTAAAAACATTTAAAGTTCGACAAAAACCACCGCTGAGCCTTCCACTTCGTCATCACGACTTAACCTGCACATTTATAAATATATGCAGGGCTGAGTACGAAAGTACTCAGTAAACACATGCCGAAATCACATTCGTACTGATATAATTGCATTTGCCGTAATACAGTGCAACATAGGGATTTTGTCACTAAAGAACCTATGTTCACTAAAATTCTTGTGATCTTAAAAGTTCGACTGGCCAGTCTAGGTTCTGGAGTAATCAAACATATCTGTAATTCTGTGTGTCGGGAAAGTGGCCACTTTCCGCGAACACTGAACCGGCCAACCCGCTAAGATGACTCACGGTTCTGGTGTACACTAACCTCAAAAGATAAAGATCTTTAAAGGCCCGAAATCGATTAATTGTTCAACAGATACGCATCATACCAAAATATAAACATTTTCGACAATGCAAAATTTCATAACATTTTAAATTCTAAAGCATTCTAAACGAAAATCATACTTTGGTACAACGCATACGATTTTATTTGGTAAAAGAAAGCCTACCTGTTGTGCTTCTTCTTCTAGTGATGATCTGGTGTAGGTTGATTGAACTTCTCCTTCTCTGAACCTTAATCGTAATTAGGAGGAAAATACTCATCGTGAGTATTAAGTTGTCTTATCTAATCGAAATGAAATAATATGCTATTATTTCATTAATTTATTCTAATTATTACTCGATTTAAAATCGAGTCCTTAGTATTTACTTCAACTATCATCATTAAAGAGTTCTAATAATTATCTAATTACCGAACCTCCCTAATATATATATTCTAAGTCTTTATCCAATTTAGGTACTATAATTAGGCGAGATAATTCACTCGGAATAATCCAAGATAACTTACTTGAATTAAATAAATTCTAATCTGAATACTTAGTCAAAGTTCTAATGGTTAGTATTCATCTATTTAAAACCGATTAAGGATTTCATACTAACTCCATAATTAAGGGATAATTTAATCCATTTTTAACACTCAATCTGGGCTCACTCTACATAATTAAATAAGCCCGTTGCAATTAAATCAAGCCCAGTATAATATTAGGTAATTCGGCCCAATCTGATTTTATTTGCTAGCCCGTCTGATTTTAAATTTTGGCCCAACATTTTATTATGCCACAGCCCATTAGAAAATTAAGTTCGGCCCATTAGGAATTTATTTCTATTCAACCCATTACGATTCATAAAACACCCATTTATCCTAACCCTTTCTCGATCTGCTTCGCCTTCTGTCTTCACTATCTGTTTCTCTTCCCTTCACTATCTGCTTCTCCCCCAAACAGATAGTAATCGACTCTCCCTCAAGCTGCTCTATTCTTTCTTTCTTCTCGCTGCTGTTCGCCACCAACGACACTGTCTGCTTCCTTCCTTCTTTCTTCTCGCTGCTGTTCGCCACCAACAACACTGTCTTTCTTATTCTTCGACCTCTCCAGCGATTTCAAGGTAATTTCCTCCTCTTTCTTTTTGCAAAATTTCATTCTAGTTATAGGAAATCCAAATTTTAGTTCTTATAAATCCCCCAAATGTTCCCATACAATTCAATTTGTGAATTTCTTTTAGGATTTCGCAATTTCTGTTCTTGCATGATTAGATTTAGGTCTTTATTCAGGAATTGTTCTAAATCTTCTTAAACCTTTACTCCCTTTCTGTTGTCTGATTGAGGTGAAGAAAGAAACTTATGGCGAGATATTTCTGCAGAGTTGGGTTTCACTGCAGAGGGTAAGTTTTACTTTTCTGCTTGATTCTTTACGGTTGGGTTAATTTGTCGTTCTGGGTTATTCTTCTTTCTTTGTACGTTGATCAGCTTCTGATGATAGGGGTTCCTTTTTGGGTTTTAGGCGAAGCTTGTGGTTTAAAGAGGGTGTGCTGCCCTGTTTCGTCTGGATAGCCATTCTAAGCTAAGTCTTTTCCAAACTTCATAGTATTTTAACCTTCTTGTTATGCTTACAAGTGTTTCTGAATTGTTTAGCATTAGTTTGAAGATTGAGGTTTAAGTCTGGAGTTTAGAGGGTTGAATTTTGTTCTGGAGGCTGAATATAATATCAATATATATAATTATGCAAAAGTCTATGTGTTCTATTCTGTACTAAGAAGTCATGTTGTGTTCTAATTCGGTTTCTGCTTTTCTGCTAAGTTCTGGAACTACAGCTCTATTTTATGCAAGCTCTAGGTACGTTCATCGTTTTATGCTAGGTTTCCAAAGTGATTCTAATTCAGTCTATAATCTATTTACAACTGATATTGAAACTTCTGAAACAAAGTTAAGAGTAGATAGTTCTAAAGGCTTAAGGATGTAGCATTATGCATCTTGTCTTTCGTAGCTTTTTCTGTAACATAATTTGTTTAAAACATTTAAAGAAGTTGAAACTCTCTTGTGCTATTTATTCGTTCTAAGAGTTGTATTTTAAGAATAACATGCTATCTCTTCTTTTTCTAACCAAGACTTAAAACAACTGTAAGAGTTCATACTTACTTTGGATCTTTGGTTAGAGACTTCTCGGGTGTATCTTCTGTGAACATACAAACAAAAGAACTGATTGAGTTTGGAGCTTAAAACTATGCTGAAAGGTTTGAAATTTCTGCTTACCTTACTGCTTCTTAGTTTGGAAATAGGGTGACCAAGAGTTTCTTCTCTGGAGTAGATAAATACTTCTACGTGAGTGTTTAAGTGATAGATGAAATATGTAGCAAGTGAGAATATAACAGGATGGTTTGGGTGGGTTTGCAACGTGCAGTGCCCTATAATCTCAATTAAAACTACAACTAGACACTTGAGTTCATATCTCATATTACAGCCAACTCCTAAACCTACCTCTGCTCTCAATCTTGACTTTGGAGGTTGCTTTAATTTGATATTCCCCTTCTCTTGCAGGTGAAGTGCGAAAAGGAGAGGTGATGGAGTGTCAATCAGACACTGCTGCATTCCAACGGCTACTCCTTCCTCTTATTTCTTTCTTTTACACCTATTCTTTCCTTTAGATTGCATTGATGTGCATAAGGATTTTTGGGCAGTGGCAAATCTCTCATTTATGTCTGAGATTTGTTATGGATACTTGTCTACTGCAGGACTTGAGAATATATATAAAGTAATGGTAGCTTCTTATTATACTAATATCATATGGCATACATAGGTGCTAGCTATAGCCTTCATTTCTTACTGCTTTTGCCTCATTTTTGGTATGACTCACGGTTGAAACAAGATCTATAACTCTATTGTTACACTATTATTCTTCTGGCAGTAAGTATGTACAGATTTATACCTATTGTGCATGATTTCTATACCATAATTTCTATATTTTACACGTGAGGGTGTTTCTCTTCTTTGTTATCCATAAGTGCTAAAATAAGTAATAAGATGTTATGGAGTGAAATCAATCATAGTAATAAAAGTGTAGAATATGGAAAAGAAGCATTCAGAAAACCAATCATAGTGAAATCGATACTTGGACATCGATCTGGATACATAAAAGGAATGGGTCATGGAGTGCAAGTTATTCATACATGTGAGTCAAATGTATTTGCTGGAATTGATCAGAAGGAGAAGTTGTTGGAGCTTGAAACTGCACAAAGAGATATTATCAATCTGAAAAGTGCATATGTTGAACAAAGCAAAAAATTGATAAGCTCGAGAGTAACATTGGCAAAATGCAAGAAATTTTACCACATGTTCCCGGAATTTCTCTAGATCATTTTCTTAGTAAGTTTTTTCATTCAATGTTATTTTTATTATCTTATAAAATTAGTTAAAAATATGAGATTTTCCATAAATAATTGTATCTTTTTATTTTATAAAATATGTAGGTGTTTGAGCAAAAGGTGCATCCCTCATTGAAGGACTACATATTAGAAGAGCATATTCTGCATATACATAAATCGTAGTAATAGAATCTATACTTATCGTAGATGCACTTGCTTCAAAAGTACCCAGCATACCTTATAAGTGATTGTACGGTTATGAATATTTTTACTTAGATATAGTTACTCCAGAAATTTTATTTGGGCATGGTTTTGACAAAATATCAGTTCATATTACCTTGTTCAGGAAATAATATATTGTGAACTCTTTATCAATGCTTATTGGTTTTATTTTTGTTATTTGTCTATTGTGATATTGATTGATGAAACACAACATAAATGTTAGCAAAAAACCTATTATTTGTTGATAATTGCATTAATATTACTGAAAATTTTTGTAAACATTAATGAAAAATATCTAGCTTTATAGTTTTATTTTAACAAGAATTAGGTGATATGTTATAAAAGCTAAGGTGACGAAAAATAAAGCAATTGGTAGGAAGAAATTTCTCATATAAGCATGGATCTCTAATGTGGGGAACTCATACTTTCCTTGCATTATACCATATGTGAGGGCCCTAATTTGACAAGTGTGTAACGAATTTTTTTTCCTCACATATTATCATATGTAACGAAATAATAGTTTTTTGTGAGAAAAATTTGCGGCAAATAATAACTTTTTTTGTAGTGTTTTCCGCTCCCAGGGCATGCAGTCAATACTTCCCAACATGCCCAAAAATTTGCGTCGTTCTCCGATCTGAATAATAGTTGTCATGTCTTCTTCAATGGGCTTTCTGTGGTACTTTGGGCCAAAATTAGAAATTACACCTTCAACAAATTTGATGACTGATTTAAGAATGAGTTGTGCACTCATTCGTAAGTATTCATCATGCATATTTGTTGATGTTCCATATGCCAACACCCTCATAGCTGCAGTGCATTTTTGAATTGCAAACAAACCTAGAAAGGCCAACGACATCTGGCTGTTGTTGAAAGAATTTATCTGTGGCAACCAGCTGGTTCATTATACATTCGAACAATGATTTTTGCATGCGATACCATCTTCGAAAATATTCTGGATGATAGATTGGCTCTTCAGCAAAGTACCTTTCTTGAAGTTCATGTGTTGAGGAAAATAATAAATATAGAAGGTCTCACGTGAAATACGTAACAAATACTTATATTAAAACCATCAAATTACAATTAAACCAGAAAATTGAAAAAAAATACATAAACCACATAATTGAAAATATATGAATTAAAAAAGATATGCAAACTCTGAAATTACAATTAAATAGAATACGATCACATCCCATATAATTGTCGCATTAGCTCAAGCTTCAAAGCTTCTTATTGAGGACATAATTGGCTCTTTTCAGCAATGTGTTAAGTGCAGACGTTTTTAACTTCTCTCTTTGTATTTCAGTTTCAACTTGACGTGTAATCCTCAACTGACGAAGTTTCTCAGTCGATTCATCTGGGAGTATGGAATATTGCGATGTTGTTTCTTTTTCTTTTCCTTTTCTTTTAGCCTTGGCCTTTGCTTTGTTTCTACAAATAGGACGAGAAAGTCTTGAACCTCCACTTCCAACAGCTTCTGGTGTGTATTCAGTTTGAGAGTCTCCATTCTCATCAGTCTTTGATCTTTTTGAGCTTCCAAGATTTTCTTCAATTATCTTCGTCTTCTGCCTTGGAACGTGTATAATCAGTACTATTTATTTTTAATTCTCATTTAGGATTGTGACTCATAACTTTTTCAAACACCTCATTATGTGTGAACTTAGGTTTTTCATATAATGTTTGAGCTACATTCTCTATGTCTTGGTTGGACTGCCCACTCGTTTTTCGGTCATACGCTTTGTTGTATGAAGCAACCCACTTTGTTACATTTTTATTGAGGTGCCTAAATAGTTGCCTTAATGATTCTAGGGACCTTGCACTGCCAATTGTTGGATTTTCTACTCGGTCTTGCTCGTACATATTTAGGATACTTCCCCAAATTGTAGAACTATCTTGGTTTGTGCCAACAATTAGATTATTGCTGACAAAACACCATGCACACAATAATGCTAAATCTTCTTGATCTGTCCAACCTTTTGAATTGTTGGAAGATGTTGTGTAAGTTTGTTCATATGAGTTTTGAGAGATGTTTTGAGTGGTTTGGTGATATTCAAAAATAGAAAAATGAGGATGATTTTGTGTAAATAAATGGTTCATATCATAATTGAACGTTGAAAAAGTCTTCAGAATTTGAAATATTTTCAAGATTGAGATGATAATCTCCAGAAAAATCAAAATTATGATAATTGAATAAATAGTAATTGCCTAGATCCATAGAAAAATATAGAACAAGATATAAATAATACAAGTAAAGAGAAGAAGAATTTTTTAGGTGTAAGAAAATATATCAAGATTGGTCTCTATTTATAGAGAATGAAAAGATAAAAATTTTGATATTTTTTTTTATTTCAATTTTATCATTATATCTAATTAAAATCTAACCAAACTAATAGAAGGAAGAAAAGTGTCATCATCTTAAATAAGAGGAGAGAGAGAGAACACCAATGAATCTTTTTACAAAGGTTCGACCATTGACTTTGGTTTTTTATTTATTTTTATTATGTTTTAATAATTGATGGTCGAACTCATATGCTAAAAATAAACCGATAAATATAGTCTAAGGAGGTAACTAGCACATATAATATGAGTCGAGTGCATTACAACCTTACACACGTGAATCATCAAGAAGATCTCCATCTACACTTATCGTGACCTGCTCTGATACCATATAGAATTGAAATCCTTTATTCACTCTCTTAAAAGGCTTTATAAAAGGGGAGGATGTTCCAACTTATATATTGAGTCAGGAACCTTTACCAAGTCGATGTGAGACAATTAATGGGTAGTTTCTACACAAATTCCCTTAACTAAAATAACTATAAATATAACATCAATGTACTGTTATACACTTCATAGCCTCCTATTCCTTTTTTTCTTTTCTTTTTTGTAAGAAAATTCATATAGCCCAAACTTAAATTTGAAAAAAGAACACACACTAACTAATCACTCCTTCATAAGCGAGCCACGTCTAACCCACAGCCATGTCTATACACCTCATGAACTGCACATCATCGTCTCAACTTCTCTCTCGATTTATCTCATACAAAATTGTTCACCCGCATGCATCAGCGAAGTTAATACGTCTGCGAATGATTTAACATACTATTTAGATAAATAATACTCTCTTTGTCCCGCTAAATACAGCCACCATGGTCGGCCATGAGCCTGTCCAACAGGCTATACAGAACAGGACCCAAAAAATAAGGAGCCCAAAATTTTATTCATCTCAATAGCCTCAAGTTATATAGAAGCAGCACTCACGCAGGAGAAAGTAAGAGATGTAGCAAAAACTAATAAAACTATTTTACAATCTTCCACATCTAGCTTTCCACCAACTTCACAAAACAATTTGGGTATTTGATTTTATATTTTGTAAGACATCATAATAATATATTATTATTTTTAAATTATATTTTAATAAAATTTAAAAGCCTAGTTTTATAATTATCACGGGGCCTCGGTTGTGATTGAGCCGGGCCTGACGGCCACAAGGGTTCCGTCACAAACATATTAATTAAAAAATACTAACTGCGAACAGTGGAATGGAACTATTATCTCATATGATATATAGAACCAAACAATACATAATTACTTCGAAATTACAAGGAAGTGTTTTATCATCACCGAAAATAATTAAAAATATTAATAATTTTATGTTTAGATTAGGTATTCCATAATTTGATTTAGAGAATTCTCATTTGTATAATAAAGAGATGTAGAGGTGAGCAAAATTTGGTAAAAAAAACAGAAAATCGAATCGAACCGATAAATTCAATTCGATTTTTTCCTTTTCAGTTCGGTTTCGGTTTTGATTTTAGAAATGTTTGATTTTTCGGTTCGGTTTCGATTTTTGTATAAAACAAACTGAAATACCGAAAATCGAAGCGAAATAAATTACTATTAAATAATTATTTATTTAATATTACTTATTAAATATATAAATATATATTAAATATATTATTTATATAATATTTTTGATATCGGTTTTTCGATTTTTAACCAAAACCGAACTGAATATTTTGGTTCGATTATTTTTCGGTTCAAAATTATTTTGATTCGATTTTGATTTTATATTTTTCAATTCGTTTTTTTTCGTTTTTAATATTTTTTTGATTCGTACCGAAAAACCATGCTCATCCCTAAAGAAAGAGCATCACATTATTTCCATCATCGTCTTCAATAATCCGGTTCTTCTTTTTGCACTGTGGTGGTTGTTTGAAATTTAGACTTTGCTTCAATAAGAACTAAACCGATGTTAAGAATTAATTTTTTTGTTAATAGAATGATTTAACATTAATTTTTCACACATATTATGAATTTAAAAAAAATAATTTTAACATCTTAAGTTCATTTATTTTTTAAATTGGAACTGATGTGGCGTCTACGCGGTCTAGCTAGTGAAACAAACCTTTAAAAAGTAAAATGTATGAAAATACACAAATTTAGAATTTTTAGAATTTTTAATCTCAATTTCACATTTTAATTTCACATTTTTAACTTGACATTTTCAATTTTTTTAAATATCATCAATTTTATAAGTTAGTTCAATTTTAACATCAAATTAAATTTTACACAAATTAGAGATAACGGTGACATATGTACGTATCTTGAGACATTTCTTTAAAATCCAAGGCATTATTCACGGCCACTTTATTTTTTTTAAGGAAATTGATATAACTCTAATGAAAATCTTTAACATCTTATTTATCTTTATCATAATCATGTAATAAGGTATCGATAAAGATGGTAATGGCCCGGATTTGAACCGAATCTGACTAGATTCGAAAATTTTGACTTCGAATCAAATCCAATCCAAATTTATTGGATCTTAAAAATTAAGATCTCTGTCTAAATCCATAAGATTTGTCAGCTACGCGGTCCAACTCAAATCCATGCATTTTATTTTTTAAAGTGAATTATAAAGTAGTGTTCTTCTCCGTCGTCGGCTGTTCAACACATGAAGTTTTAAAATATCTCCTTCTTTGCTCCTCTGACCGTTTGTTCTTAAAATAGATTTGCAGATGATTGAGGGAGAAATTTCTTAGTGGGGGTGAAATTTTTTTGAATTTATGTGCAGACGCAGCGAGGATTTACTATTTTGCTTTCAATTTCAACTACTGTTCAAGCTTTCATAATTTTATCCAATGGTGTGTGTGGGTACTATTTTGCTTTCAATTTCAACTACTGTTCAAGCTTTCATAATTTTATCCAATGGTGTGTGTGGGTTACTTAAGTGGCTGAAATAGTGATATTTAACCGGGCCAACTAAATAAACTGGGCCGAGCTACTAAATTTTAAGGGCTACCAAACAATTGAATTTCACAAGATAACTTTACTATCTAGCCAAAACATTGGAATTGAATTTCACAAGATAACTTTACTATCTAGCCAAAACATGGCTACCAAACACTACCTTACAATTTAAAATAATTCATAAATTTTTAAATAATTTTACAATCATTTATGTACAAAAAAAAGTTGCGAAGAAATCATTCGCAATTAAAATCTTTTAAAATATACACAAAAATTTTAAATGTTGTTGTCATTTTCAACATCATCAACATACTAAAAAAGATATGTGTTCAATAAGTTATAAGTTATAACGTGATTTAGTATTAGATTGAATTATAATTAGAATAATATATATTAATAATATATTTATATAATAAATAATTAAATAAATAGATTTACATACCTGAATTTTGATTGAGTGCGAGTCTGAGTCTCAGAAACGTGAACTACATATCTTAAAAATTGATTGAGTCCGAGTTCGAGTCCGACAGTTGAGATCAACATGATATAATGTAAGTGAATAACTATATATGGAGGAGAGAGCAAGTATATAATTAAATGATGAATAACTTTTCTAATGACATGACAAATACATTAATGGTCATCACACATTTTCCATGGAAGATCAACCAAAAGCAATACTGCAAAAAGCTAATCCCCACATCATCTTCACATCCAACACTCATAAACCTCTAAACAAAACCATCATCAACAATCATCAATACACCATCTTGCTCTCCAAGTATTCATCATCTCATTTTCACCACATTCTTAAATATCCTTATAAATTACATCTACCAGCCTTAATTTCAATATCACTCCCATTCAAGTCCACAAATAATATGAATGCCTGAGGCAATAATACATTATATACTGATCAATACGTAACTCGAACGCCTTGGTATCTAAGAATCTCTCCGATGAGTTCCCCTTTACCCGACCCGACATAGCGGCCGACTATCTTCCCGTCCCTGATGAAGAGGAAGGTGGGGACCTCCACGACATTCATGTCGCTGAGGAACTGCATGCAGCTGTCGTTCTCGTCTCCGTTCATCCTGGCGAAGACCACGGTGTCCTCCATGGATCGGGAGAGCTTGATCACGGTGGGGTAGACCTTCACGCAGGGGCCACAGTGCTTGAGTCCGACGTCCAGCACGATGAGCTTGCCGTCGGACTTGTGAGCGGCGATGAGGGATTTGACGTCTTCGCCGGAGTGGAGCTGCACGACGGCGGAGTGGCTGTCGCCGTAGTAAAGAACGTCGCCGACGAGCTGGTCGGGGCCGATGGCCTCCTCCTCGTGGATCTTCTCCATGGACTTGTAGAAGCTGAAGTGTGGGACCTGATAGATCTTCTCACGCGCGCAGAGGGCGCGTGTGGCCTCGGACTCATCCTCCATGACGAGGAGGAAGTCGACGTCGCTGCAGTTACGGCTGAGGTCCACCATGAAGGGGTAGATCTGGATGCTGTCATCGCTGTCACGCGCCGCGTACTCCACCACCACCAGCCGGTTCTTCGCCTTGCGGAGGGCCTCGTCGAACTCCTCGATGCTGTGGACCTTCTGCACGCGCTCGTCGCGCCGCACCTTCTCTGGAGCGGTAGAGGCGGAGGCCCTCACGGCGGAGCTGCGGCGGGAGGTGATATCGAGCTTGAATATGAGGTTTGGGTTTGGTTTAGGTTTAGAGGGTGTTGTTGAAAATAAGGGGGTGATGAGAGGAGTAATTGGTTTGGTGATGGGAGTGAGGCATGGATATGAGGTTTGGTTGAGTAGGAAGTTAGTGAATGTAGCCATGGATATGGTTTGGTTGCAGGATTAATGGAGAGTGAGGAGAAGAAAAGGTTGGAAATGAAGAGAGAAAGAGAAAGAGATGAATATGGTGATGGCCATGGGGTTAGATAAATTTATCCATGTGGTGGTGGGTGGAGATCTCACGTTATCCACAAATTTATGATATTATCTCTACATAAAGCCAATCTTCCATACACTAGCTCTCTTACTATTTCATGGCTTGGATTGTAGTCCTACAAATATAAAAATTGTAATCTTCTTATTCTTGTTTAACCAATACACTTAAAGTAAAAAAGAATACTATAAAAGGAAATAAGTAACTTTAGTGGAACGAATAAAAATGAAAAAATAAATAAATATATTTTAAATATTGAGTGTTTTGTGAGATAATGTTTACAAAATGTATACTTTTGTACTTCCTCTGTCTCATTAGATTAGACACACTTTAAACAAAATTGTGAGAATTTTTTAATTAAAATGTATCTAATTTAATAGTATAGTATAGAGAAGTAATAAAAATACACTTTTGGAAATTACATTTTATTTTATTTTGCTTTGTTACGTGTTGCTTATGTATTGAATAAGATCCCATATTTAATTTTCTTTAACTAATACATATTAATGTTTTGTCTTAATAAATGATATAGTATAAATCATCAATGTTCCGATTTTAAAATATACTTGACCTATCCATCATTTTATTATCCACTTTAATTATGCGCACACGTGTTTTAAAAAAGTTATTAACTTAAGATATATCGTGTATTAAGTGAAATTTCGATCTTAATTAACTTATTATATTTAATTAAATTGTGTGTATAGATTTTAGATCAATAATGTCTTTCACAATTTTGATCTTGTTAAAAACATAATGAATTAGTCTCATTTATACTGTTGGGAACCCCACAAGTTTATATTGTTTTGATAATGTTATTCGAAACAACACTTAGTTAAAAACTTGATTTCTTAAGACTAGTAATTAATGTAATCTGTTAAGGAATGAGCTAACATATAAAAGAAGCAGATCGTATAGTTTTTACTATCTGTATTATTCTTAATAAAAGCCTTCCTGGACACATTAATATTCAAGTTTTACTTTGCTAGATTCTTATTTATCACAGGGATCTGTTCCTAGTTTAAGGACAGGTCACTGTCAATAGTTTCTTTAATCTAGTCTTTTATTTTGTGATCTACCTGTTTTGATCTTAGCATTAATTACTATTCGAATGTAAATGGAACAGATAGATTATAAATCACTATCTATCCATTCTTTACTTGCTGTCCTTAGAGAAAGAAAAGACAGCAGCTAGCTGTGTGAAGATTGAAAGAAAAAAAAACAGCGAGTGCTCAAACGAAGACTTCAACAGTGAGTGGATCAAACAGCGAGTGGAATCAACCGCAAGCACTCGGATAGCGAGACCTTGCCAAACAGCAGCAAGTGCTAACAGACTCCAACAGCTAGCTGTATATCAAACAACTAGTACTCATGTTTTCGAAGGAACAATGAGCTGTGCTCTTAGGATCAAGGAACAACAAGCTGTTTAAAGAAGGAGAAGAAATCTCACTGAGTGCTCCATAACCTCAAACAGTGAGTGCTCAAAAGGTTCAACAGAGAGTACTCAAACAAAGGATGAAACAGCTAGCTGTGTATCTCAAATATCTAAGGATCAAAAAGAGCATCTACTCAAACAACAGCGAGATATTTGTTTGTTATGGTGGACTGCCGACATACCTACATTTGTCATAAGTCAACCACTCAGTGTGTTGTCACATCAACAGCATGTTTTAAGGAATGATGTAAAAGAATTTCAAATATCTCTGTACGGTGAATCATTCCCAGTATGGCAATACATTGAGAAATCGCGTGATAGGTGGTAACAACTCTCATTTGGCCGCGCGTGCATCAACAACTCTGACATGCATTTAATGCCGCCATTAATGCGTTGAAAATAGAGGTCATCGTCTCCAACGGATAGTTTCTTCATTGAGGCTATAAATACCACCTTCACTTCCAGAAAGAAGCACGAGAATTCAAGCAATCAAAGCCTAAACTCTGCTCAAATATCTTCAAAGCTCTCATTGTTCTAAACACTCCACCTACGAATTCTCTGAGTGTTCATCAGTTGAAGATTACTTTCTGGAAATTTGTTCTTACATTATTCAAAGTTTAGGATCTAGTTTTGATCCAAAGGTTGTATCATTTTAGATTGTAGTTTTCAATCTAGAAGAAGTGTAATCACAAGTATTTATCTAGTTTTGATAAAGCTTGTGGCTCGTACTCAACGAGTAAAAAGAAAGGAGACATTAGTTGATTTCGATCTAGCCTTGATCGAGCCGTGGACGTAGGGAAGTTTATCCCGAACCACGTTAACTCTTGCGTTCTTTACTTTCTGTTTTACTTCATATTTATCTTCTTCATAACTGCATTAAACTTGTTTATCTCTAATATATTGGTTAAGAAAACGTTTTCAACAAAAGAGCATTAACCACCGAATTCCGCACACAACATTAATCAAGATTAACTTGTTCAAGTTTCTCTTATTAACTGTTACTTTACACTTAAGGTATACTTGAGCTAAGTTGACTCTTCTTGACACGAAGAATCTTCTTGCTAATCCAAGCCTTCTTATATTCTAAGATTGCTGAAACCTTATCTATTAAAAACAAAAACAAGAAAACCTAAAAAGTTGGAATTGGTGTATTCCCCCCCCCCC
>JAPKLX010001516.1:0-20342 GCA_026898415.1 Leonotis leonurus | reverse complement strand
TCACTGCCTAAATCTTTATATACATTAATGCAAAATCAAGACAAATGGAAGGAAAGAAAGGGAAGAAATGAACGGCAGCAGGAAAGAAGCAGTGACTGTTGTCACTCCACACTCTTCCATTAGCCTTGCACCTGCAGAAAGAGGGAACAACAACATAAAAGCAGCCTCAAAAGTCAAAGAACTAGAGCAGTATAGGGTTAGGAAATAGGCTGTGGTATGTGTAGAGAACTCAAGTGCCAAAGTGCAGTTAAACCGAAGGAAAGAACCTCTATACATTGCAAAGCCAATCAAACACTCTTCTATATCCTACCACAATACTTACCTTCACTTCTACTGAACCATCACTTGCTTACTACGTAGAAATATTCACACACTCCAGGAGAGAACCTCCCAGTCACCCAACCTCAGTTGAAGAGTAAGGTAAGCTTAAAGTTCACCCTCTCAGTTTAGTGTTAAGCTCAACTGAAACAGTTTTCATTCCTACTTTCACAGAGTATACCCCAGAAGAGTTTCTTAGCCATTTCCAACCCAAGGTTCAGATTTAGGAGCAGTAAAGAATAGTTTTTACACACCCGAGGAGTGACCCAAGTCACCCCATTCAGATTTTTCCTGAAGTTGTAAGGTAAACACATACAACAAGTATTTAGTTGGTGTTCTATATAGTGCTTGGTAGAAGGGTTAAAACTGAGTCATGTATGCAGAGCATGGAACTTCAGAAATTTGCTCAGAATTAGTCCTAAACTCTCTGTTTTATTAAAAGAAACACTGAACTTAGACTTCATCATTCACAAAGCTTTCAGAACATAGGATACGTAGATAGAGGTTCAGATATTACAAGTCAAGGAACTTACAAGAACTAAGAGGCTTTTAAGTTCTATATCGTTTAGGAAACATTGTGCAGATTTCAAGACATATATATATATGTTTTCAGAATTTAGAGGAAGACAGAAAACACAATTAGTTAATCACTGGTGTAGATGCATGCAGAATTTAGAATAGGATACACCAACACTTATTCTTATATAGATTCTGATTTTTTTCTTTGAAATGGACCTATATCTCTTTGTTACTCAATCTCCAATGCATAATCTTACACCCTCTACATTCAGAATAAGAAAACTCAACTCTGGGTATGAAAGAGAATCTCAGAAATTTAAGACAGAAACTACCTTAATCAGTCACCAATCTCCAGAACCTCCCCAATGAAAATCAGTTAAGACCAGCAGAGCAATTTATACCCCCAGCCAAGAATAAGAACGAAAGCAGGGTCAGAGTTCAATTAAACCTCTAAATCGAATCAAAATCTGAAAATCCAAACTAAACTGAAACTTATCCCATTCCTTCCCAACTCGTGAGTAAAGAAAGAGGCCAGGCCCAGAAGCAAAATGAAACTAAAAATTTCGACCAACTAAATTAAAGTAGAAGCTACAGAGATTCAGATGTTGAAGCCAAATTCGAAATAAAAACCTTGTAATAACTCTAAAAATAACAGTCAGAATGAGAATTTGACATGCAGTAAGGAATTATAAAAAGGGAAAGGATCTCATTACCTTCTGTATCATAACTTTAAAACGATTATCCTCCTAAGACCTTACCCAGTGAATTCCCCTGATCAGCAAAACAAAGGCAGAAAGAAGAGTAACACGGTAGAAATTAAAACATGAAGGAAATCGCACATGCAAAATGTAAGGGATAAGAATCGAGATTTAGAAGCTGGGTTGTCAATAGATTAAGACTTTAAAACACTGAGAACCCTAAAATTAAGGAATTGGATTAAATAAGTTTTCGAAAACAGAAATTGAAATAGAAAGAGGGAGAAAAGAAAAGGAGATCGGTGAAAACTCACGTTACCTTGAAGTCGAGCAGCAGAGAAGGAAGAAGGAAGACCGCCGAGCAGCAGAGAAGGAAGAAGGAAGACCGTCGAGCAGCAGAGAAGGGAGAAGAAAGGCTGTCGAGCAGAAGAGGAGTCGAGAAGGAAGGAAAGGGAGTGTTTGTGAGTGAGAGGCGAGGGAGAAAGGGGGAAGTCGGGTGAATGATCCAATTGTGGTGAGAAATCAAATGGGCCAGATGATAAAACAAGTGGGCTGGGGAATTAAAATCGAATGGGCCTGAACGAATAAAACAAACGGGCTAAAGAAATTGAAGTCTAGCGGGCTGAGCAACATTATCAGGGTGGGCTCGTTTTTTTTATTTTTATTGAATGGGCCCAGAATGGGTATTAAGAATGGAAAATCATCTCTTAAAAATGTTTTAATAAATTAATCCTTGGTTTTAAATAATAATTAAAGGGATAATTTATAAATAGTTAGATTTGATCCAATAATTTAGAACCAGTAATTATGAATTTTGTAATAATGGTCATGAAATTCTTAAATGATGTTGAATAGATTAATACTAACCATTAGAGCTTTGACTAAGCTTTTAAATTAGAATTTATTTAATTCAAGTAAATTATCTTGAATAATTATAATCTTCGTTATTAATATTATTTCGAGTGAGATATTTCGACTTACTATAGTGCCATAATTAGATAGAATGAATTAGAGAATATTATAGAGAAATTAGATAAGTAAATAATTATTGGAAATCTTCAATAATAAGTTGGTTTAACTACTAGAAACTCAATTCTAAATTGAGTAATAATTAGAATAAATTACGAAATAATAACACATTATTTCATTTTGAGTAGATAAGACAAGTAATACTCACGAAGAGTATTTTTCCTCTTAATTATAATTAAGGTTCGGCGAAAGGGAAATTCCAGTCGATCTAGATCAGCACTTCGTTAGACAAGGAAGCATATCAGGTAGGCTTTCTTTACAAATCAAAATCGTATGCGTTGTACCAAAGTATGATTTTCGTTTAGAATGCTTAGAATTTTTAAATGTTATGAAGTATTGCATTGTCGAAAATGTTTATATTTTGGTATGATGCGTATCTGTTGATGAATTAATCGATTTCGGACCTTTAAAGATTTATATCTTTTAAGGTTAGTGTACACCAGAACCGTGAGTCATCTTAGCGGGTTGGCTGGTTCAGTGTTCGCGGAAAGTGGCCACTTTCCCGACACACAGAATTACAGATATGTTTGATTACTCCAGAACTTAGACAGCGCTGTCGAACTTTTAAGATCACAAGAATTTTAGTGAACATAGGTTCTTTAGTGACAAAATCCCTATGTTGCACTGTATTACGGCAATTGCAAATATATCAGTACGAATGTGATTTCGGCATGTGTTTACTGAGTACTTTCGTACTCAGCCTTGCATATATTTATAAATGTGCAGGTTAAGTCGTGATGACGAAGTGGAAGGCTCAGCGGTGGGTTTTGTCAAACTCTTGTTATTTTACTCTCGGTGGTTTATATGTCGTCATACATGTAAATCTAGATATTGATCCAGTTTCCGCTGCCAGACTTTTGTTTTAGATCCAAGAACTTTTTAGCTATTTATCTTGCTTTCGAATTATGTAGTTCGGACTTGTACTTGTTTCTATATTTTCTTGACGTTGTCTTAATTCCCTGATGACTTCAAACGTTAAGTTCTCGTTGATGTATGGGACTTTGGTCTCACAACCCTATCAGAATCCCCCTCTTTGAAGTACATTTCACGTATTATCCGTTATAAATGTTGTCGTTTCATTTTCATTATCCGCATTTCCTATTCGTTCACGTTTTCCTCGATTTTACTTAGAGAAGTGAAATAGGGACGTGACAATGTGACCAACGCTACAACAAAAATAGGCCTTAAGGGCATCAAAATTTGTTGCAATAAATAATCTATAACAACATCTAATTTTTCTCAACATTTATTTTATGTGTCGTCTATTGACGTGTAGCAATAGAAGAAATTAAATATGACGACATCTTACAATGTCATAATTGATTAATAAATTTCCAATTTTTTAATTTGTAAAACGACACTAATAAGTGTTGGCAAAACAAATAATACAACATTAATATTTTACTTCTATACATGTTTTGTTATGACAACATAAGATGTCGTTTTAAATAAAGTGCCGACATTATTTTTGTGCCTCTATACATGATTTGTTATGACAAGTTTTTGTCATTTGTTACGACAACACAATATGTCATTTTAAATACATTCCAACATTTCATAATATAGCAAAAATTCTACATAATACTTGTAATGACATCAATAAACATCATAATAAAATGATTTTTAAAATAATGGATATTATATTTTCAAATTAATAAAATCTAATTTATTTGACCCGAATAAATATTGCAAAATTAAAATGCATATAACATGAAAAAATAAATTATAATTTTTATATAAAAATTAATTTAAAATTAAAAGTCGATGTCCCTAACAACATATTAGTCGATAGCAACGGAAATAGGAATATACTTTGTCGTCTAATAAGTACGTACATCAAAATATAATTCTAGACTTATTAATAATAAACTAATACATAAAATTTCTTGAAACCTATAGCACCGAGTGGAAACATCGTATAAACGGAATAACTCGTTGCTTCATTGTCATCAAATGGGCATCACCTGAATTACAAAAAGGATGCATATTATTTCAAAATCTGAAAAATTAAAGTAGCTTGTAATGGATAATGTATATTATAAAACACTTTAAATACTTACAAAATTGCGTGACCAAGCAACCATTTCACCAAGTGAGTCTCCAATTGTTTGACAATAACCAAAAGGTCGAACCAATTGCTCTTGAGGTTCAAGAACAACCTTTACATGCACTTGGAACCAGTTCTTTCCCAATATTTGCCTCCCAACTTCTGTATTTGGATCAATGCTTTGAAGACATCCTTTGGCGACGACTTTTCCATCATCATCTATACTTTTCAAAGCAACATGATCTCCAACCTACAAATAAATCTTTTGAGCATCACTATTAATCTTAGATGTTATTCATGTCATAAACTAAAATATTTAAATAAAGATCATAAAATACCTGAAGATGTTGGTTTGATGAGGTGGGCCTATAGAGATTTTCGCTTGAGAGTTGGGTTGTTCCAAAAGTTTTGATTGTAACTCCGCAATCTGGTTTTGCATTTTCTTAATTTCTGATTGATGTTCCAACATTATCCGCTTGCTCATTCTCTTATTTGGAATTTCTTCCCATACATCAGCTGGGAAAATTCCTTCCCCGAACAACCTAACCTGACCAGGTTTGTCTGGGCCGCAAACTTGGGCAAATAAATCATTAGGTCCAACCGGATCTTTTGAGCCTTCTGGGAGTTGGCTTCTTAATTCTTCAATTTGTTTCTGCGAGTATTCATCTTACATGTATTGTGACACTTTTAACCAAGCGTAATGCTTTGAAGCGAAAAGAAATGTGAAAAATAGAAAGTTTCCTATCAGATGACATGCTGATCGAGATCTCGACTTGGCACGTGATTAGACATGCTTTGAAGTGAAAAGAAATGTGAAAAATAAGAAAGCCAATAATGTTCTATATTGTAATGATACTCAAAGCAAAGAATTAATATCCACGATCAATAATATGCAGCCATTCAACTTAGATATTTCATAGTCTTGGCATGTGTTATCATACATATTGATTAATATCTTTCGAACTAACATGCAGACATCTAATTTACGAAGGTGTATGTTATCCTATAAATACTAATGTGTCAAGGACGGTCTGATAAAATATTAATGTTATTAATGAAAGCTTAGTTTAAGTTCAATAACATAATAAGAACTATCTAATATATAAATATATATGACCTTGCGAATTCTTTTACAAAAAATACAAAATAAATTAATTAAAAGAGATGTTAACAGGGCATTAGATGTAATTTTAGAGAATATATACTCAACTTACCAAATATCCAGACACATTAGACGGAATCTTTTCCTTGCTTGTATAGCACGAGTCAAAAATTTCAGCATGAGATGGGGATCGCCCTTTTTCTTTTTCCTGAGAGGGCATAATCTTAATCGCAAGTCAATAACACACTTCAAGAAGAGTAACGATACTCAACCAGTTTGTCATAAACTTTTGCAAACGGTGTTTTTCCAGTTAGATGATTCATTGTTCGCTTTGATCTAGCAACTTTATTTTTTTCACTTCTCATCTAAATAAAGAAAAAAAATAAAGAGTTAGTATATTAAATCTGAACCAATACTATAGGTAAGTAAATGTTCATGTAAAAAGGTAATTATACACTTGTACTTCCTCTTTGTTCCAATAAGCAACTACTCCCTCCGTCCACGATCTTTCTTCCCAAGTTTCCTTATTGGTCCGTCCACCAAGTTTCTTCCCACTTCCTTTCTATTTTTGGCAACTCTTTACTCCACTCACAACTCAACACATCATCAATAATGTGGGCCCCATTCTCCACTAACTACACACTATTCAATATATAATCATTAATGTGAGCCCCTTATTTCACTCACTACTCTATACACTTTATACATCATCAATAAAGTGGACCCCATTCTCCACTAACTATACAACATTCAATACATTTTACCTTTTATCAACTAAGTCAACATAATTTCTTAAAACCCGTGTCGGGTCAATGTGGGAAGATCAATTGTGGACGGAGGGAGTATATTGATCCATTGATCTCGCAGTACTCTTCCATCATCCTCATCTACTAAACATTCTACATCTTTATCAGGGAGGAAATACTTTGTTTTGAGATAACTCTTTCAATTTCCCCATTTCTTATTGATGGATGTGAGAATCCAACATTCATTTTCAGGAGAGATATCAAATCGGGACTACATAGTAAAAATTTAAAGTTATTAAACAAATAATAATTTAGAGGAATATGGTAGAAGTATTAAACATGAAGTCTTTAGTTACCTTGACAACTTGTAACATCTTCTTTTTGTATTCCTTTGGCATTTTATGCCAATCTTCCACATCGAGTGGGCAATACATGCCATTCCTAGCTATAGTTCCGAGAAACTCACTAAATTTACTTTGATTAGGACCTAAAGGTCTTCCATATTTATCAAAATCAAGTTGAATACGTGGTAGAGTTGACGGTCTACCCCATATTTCCAACATGTATGTCGGACCTCGACATTTCTTGCCTACATATCATAATTATAAGCAAGATCCTTATAATTATTGTAAATAAGCATTATAAGTGCAGTGTAATATATCACAAATAAATTACCTTCTTGACTCTGATTATGCTCATCTTGAGATTCAGATATGCCACCGGTGAGATCACATGAATTTTGTTGTATTGGTTCTTCAACTAGTGAACTAGGATCATGACAACCTGGAAAGTGATTATCTTCAAAACCCATGAATTTAATATTAATTAACTAAATTATGTATTACTAAACAATAAAGAAAATAGAAAAAGTCAATATATTTTTAATCAATATAAGTATTTGAATCTAAAATCCTACCTATTTGGTCAGGATTTTATCTTTCTTGTTCCACTCCATTAGAAAGGTGTCTATCCACTTGAGTTATAATTGATGTACCTAGATAATAAACTCATTTATAAATATTGAAAAGAAAAAATATAGACTATTATAATTTTGATGTCGAGTCTTACTAAATGGTGGCTGCATTGGCTGCGCTGCAATATTAGCATTTCTTTGTTTACGCTTTCGACCTCTTGTAGCCATACATGTGATTACATCAACATCAAGTACAACTATATCGATAAATTACTATATTGATTAGTGAAACTACTCTTGATGTCTATAACCAATTGTTTTTTACTCCTAACCCAATTGATGTCTATAACCCAATTATTTCTTACTCCTAAGATAATATAATGAGCATTTAATGAAACTATTCTTACTAATCTTACTACTATTAATATTCATCAAGTGCAGCTACACATACAAAATTTAGTAAAGAATGATTCTAAGGTGATAATTTTTTCCTTGATAGAGTTGTGTGAGTGTAACATCGCTGCTGTTTTTGAAATAAGGAGGATTATTCATATGCATATGTGGTAGATGACTTTTATCAAACAACTATTGTGCAAATGCAAAATAGTTATACTTAAGAAATAGAATAATAATGAGACTAATTTGTTTGGTGAATTTTGGCCCGTTTACTTTTCTACAAACACCTCTAAACAAGTTTATATAATTCTACTTATTTAACATACATAAATTGAAAATCAAAATCATAGCAACAATATTCTTGAAGAAATTGATGGCTGTAAATGAGAGATTGACAAATTTAAAATGAAATAATCACAATGTTACTACTGAGAGGTAGCATGCATTCAACAACAAAACTGGAAAACAAATTTCAATAAACTCGTCATTGCCGTAAAAAAAAACCACATAAAGGAATTTGAGCAAAGTTTTTACCTTGTGGTTGTGGAACTTCACAAAAATGGAAGATGAAATACTGCTGCGTAGCTTTCAGCTTCAGAATGAAGGTTTTAGAAGAATTCATGAGTTAAAAAATAATGTAACCGTCCAAATAAAAACTATTAATATTTACCGCCAATTGAGTCTTCAAGTGAGTGAAAATTTAATATAACCAAAATATTATATGTAATCGGGCCTAACCAAATTTATTGGTTTGGTTTAGTTATTATATAAATAAATATTAAAGATTATTTATTAAATAAATAATATATTTAAAATTAATATTTAATATATATTTATATATTTAATAAGTAATAATAAATAAAAAAATATTTAATGAGTAATATTAAATAAATAATTATTATATAATATATTTCGGTTCGATTTTTGGTATTTCGATTTTTTTAATACTAAAATCAAAACCGAACTGAAAAATCGAAAATTTGTAAAATAGAAACTGAAATCAAACCGAACTGAAAAATCGAAAATTTGTAAAATAGAAACCGAAATCGAACCGAACTGAAAAATCAAAAATTTGTAAAATAGAAACCGAAATCGAACCGAAATGGAAAAAAACAGAATTGATAAAATCGGTTATGTGCAGTTCGATTTGATTTTTGATTTTTTACCAAATTTTACTCAACCCTAGGATAAACGCAACCAAATTTGTGACAAACAAATGAGAGAAGTTTGAGTCATAGCAGACTAAACTGATTCATTGGCATACAAAAGGCCAACAAACCATAATATTTACAAATTAATTAAGAGGCTGATTTTATGCATGTGTCCTACTTTCAAAGGAAATAAGATGCTGTGTTGCAAGGATTCACAAGAAAATCACACTTTTTGGGAAAAAAACATTGAGTGAGAAATTATTCGAAAGTGAGAAAATGTTCAGTTGTTTGTGAGCTTTATATATAAAGAAAATTAACATAAAGTGCTTAGATTGTCTGTATACGTTGTAGCACATAAATTGTAACATAACTTTTGACTCTTATCTTTTCACTCACTAATCTAAGTGAAACATAAATTGAAAATTCCAAACTTCTTCCCACATCAAAGCCACGGTTTATGAAAAAACCACAAAATTCAAGGATTATGCTTATTTTATAGCAGTGGTTGTTTTATCCATTTTTGGTCTCGTTTCTCTCGCATTTTAGATTCATAATGTTGATCATTGTTGTTCGGATTGATGCTTTGGTCTTCTATATGATGCATTGTAGGTTATGATCGACAAAAACGAAGTAGCAAGACTCGAAAAGAGAAACGAGACGAAAAGACGTGAAAAAGAAGGAGTGAAGACATTCCATAGGGGTAGTGATCACTAGGTCTCTTAGGCAGAACAAGGGGGTAACGGTCACTACCCCCTAGTGATCACTACCCCCATGGAATTTTCCCACAACAGAGCGTGGGGGTAGCGAGCGCTACCCCCTACCGCTCACTACCCCCTGCAATACGTTGGACGGACAGAGAGGGGGGCTAGCGACCGCTACCCCCCTAGCGGTCGCTAGCCCCAGCATAATTCCTTCCACAGAACATTGGGGTAGCGCTCGCTACCCCCTAGCGAGCGCTACCCCTTGGCGCTGGAAGAAAGATCAGAGAGTCAAGCTAGCTAGCCCGACGGATTTTCTTCTCCTATTTAAATCTCCACGCGTGATTTTTCAGAATACTTCCTTCACGTTTTTACTTTCAAAATTAGGGTTTAGACCACGAGAGAAAACACTATTAGTCTAGATTTTCATTCCGTTTGTTTTTCAATTTCGTTGTGGATTCGTTCGTGATTCAAACCCGGTATTCTTTAATGCATTATTTTCCTTTTAAATTCGTGAGTTCTTTTACTGCTTTCTTTATTGTTTTATGATCTATTTTCTTTCTGCTCTTTTCTTGATTAATTTCCAATTCAGTAATACAAATCATTCAATCATGTTAATTAATCAATTCAAAGCATGTTTAAACTCAGTTTCCTTAATTCCTTGTTATTAGATTTATGATTTAATCGCTTTATTAATTTTCGCCTAGGTTATTCGTATTTTAAATTCTTTAATTTCATTCGCCTAGATAGATTAATTAGATTAGTTAAAATATCAAAACCCCTTCTTTTAATTGCTTTTTGTTCTGCAACATAAATAAAGCCCTGCTTAGCCTTCCTTGAGAATATGACTTAGGGTCAACTTATTAATCTATGACGAACTCGTACTTTTACGAGCAATTTAATACAATAAATTGGAAGTATATCAGCTGGAAATATTCCTCGTGCCCGATACTGAGTCCCTTTATCGGACAGTGGGTCTGATCTAAACAATGCCACGTACTGATGGTTTAAAATAAGTTGGAACAGTGGCCACTACCAAAAATCCTCACAGCAGTAAACCGAGATGATGATCTTGAGGTGGATAGGCTCGAAAATCAGCTGCTACATCAGATGATGCGGCAATATTCCATGGCAACTTCTCTTGAATGCAACAACAATAAGTGGAAGAAGAAGCTCCTATGATAAGGCACAACATGGTCAGATTGAAACAATGAAACCAATAGTAAGTACACGTACAAATCAAGAATGCATCTAATATGTAGTTCAAGTAAAATAGCATAGCTAGTGCAAATACCAGTAACATGTGTTCCAATCAGTAACACCAAAAATATGTTTGGCTTTCAATATGAAATTCGGTTCAAATATGATTTACTAGCTAAAAACAAGTACCGGTAGAGAGAGTTTAATCAATATGCATTACCAAACTCAAACAAGAACCTTGAAAGTGCAAACAATCATGATCCATAAATTTCAAGGGCAGTACAATAAGCATCTCATCAAACTCAATAAATTCATTGAAATCAAATTATGCAAGACTCAATACCCTTCAGTGTAATAATGCAAGAAAGGAAAAAAATAAAAAGAATATTTGTATTTAGCAAGAATAATAACCTTTAGTGGAGAACTTCATTCAAAATCATCAATTTCAACTCCTTCTTCACCTTCGCAAACCCAATTAACATCTGAAATGTCATTCTCAACTAGATGATTAGATATACTGCTCTGTAGATAGGTTCAGTATCAATTGATTGCTCCATGTCATAAATACTTCTAGCTTTTGTAGATATAACAACATGTCAATCGGTATCAATAGGATCCGCCACATAGAACACTTGTGTGGCTTGGGATGATAAAATAAAAGGCTCTTCATGACATCGAACATTTGTAAAGTTGGCAAGTGTAAAGCCATCAGTATCTTGTTTTAATCGGCTGCCCTTTGAAACCCAATCGCAACCAAATAAAACAACCTTACGGTCGACATAACGCAACTCAATGATTTCAGTTAGAACTCCATAGTAGTCTAGCTCACTTAATATTGGACTATTATCCCTCACACTACTATAACTTGATGTAGCTGCTTTGACAGATACTCCACTATTTTGTGTTTTTCTTCTAAGCTCTAACTCTCTAGTATGAAATCTAAAACCATTGACAATGTATCTTTCATATGCGATCCCAATGTTATCGGGGCCATCAGCAAGCAATTTTAGATCATGAGATATTGGGTCTTCTTCTGGCAATTGTAGATGCTTTAACTGTCAATAAACAAATATATCATTAGGAAGATAAAAAATTAAATTAAATATTTAACAATATAAGATATGATTACATGGTTATAAAACCAATTAGCAAATTCTTCACTATGAACACGTTCAATTTCATGTCGTGCCGAACGAGGAAGGTTTCTCTCGACTATTCCAAGATGTTGCCTGCAAGTCTTAAGTTAAAATCATATGTTATTATAAATGAATCTATTTTTTACAAAATAGAAAACTACTAATAAATTAAATGGAAACTTACTGAATGTATGGTTTAACTGCATCAGAGTTAAATAAAATATATTGATGTGCCTTTTTAAGGGTTTTGCCATCAAATTAACTTCTTAGACATCCCTTTCCCAACAGAATGACCACTAATTGTAAACACATCCAACCCCAAAGAATTTGTGTTACTACATCCCGTTACATTTTCATTTCGAGATATTCTATTGAATTTGGATTCCACGTAATCTGCTAGGTATAAAGAGCAGAATGTCAAGCATTCTTCTGCTATATACCCTTGAGCAATTGAGCCTTCCGGTCTACTTCGATTGCGAACATATGACTTTAGCGTACCAAGATACCTTCATTTCACATAGAATAAAAATGTAAGTTATATTTAATAAAATAAAGTACTTCTCAATAAAAATAAAAAAGAAACATGATTCATATAAATATGAGAAATAATTTAGTACCTTTCAATAGGGTACATCCATCGATAATGAACCGGACCACCAAATTTCACTTCGGTTGCCAAATGGATAGTCAAATGAATCATCACATCAAAAAATGATGGAGGAAAAATCTTTTCCAATTCACAAAGAGTCACCACAATTTCTTTTTCCAACCGAACTACATCAGGGGCATAAATTACCTTAGAGCATAGTTCTCTAAAGTATTGACTCAAACGAAGCAAAGACAAACGCACTGATTTTGATAGGGTGTTCCTTAGAGCTATAGGTAATAATTGTTGCATCAAAATGTGATAGTCATGACTCTTGAAACCAACAAGTTTCGGTGGTTTTAATTGAACACATCGGGATATATTAGAGGCATAACCATCAGGCACCTTGACCCGTTTCAGAACATTACAAAACATGCTCTTTTCTTGCTTATTCATCACAAAAGATGTTGGAGGCAAGTATATTTTTCCAGAATCCTTTGAAATAGGATGAAGTGCATGCCTAATCCCCATTTCTTTTAAATCAAGTCTTGACTTGAGATTATCTTTTATTTTCTGAGTTTGCAACAAAGTAGAACAAATGCTCTCACAAACATTCTTCTCAATGTGCATAAAGTCAAGGTTGTGGCGCACTACATTGTCTTTCCAATAGGGCAATTCAAAGAAAATGCTTCTCTTTTTCCAATTATGTGGCAGTTCCGAATTACTAATGGCATTCTTTCCAAAAGTGAAACTTATGTCTTTTAATTCATCCAAAACTTTATCCCCTGATAATCTACATGGTGGTCCTTCATACTCTTCTTTACCATCAAATAAACATGTATTCTTTCGAAATGCATGACCCGATTTCAAAAATATGCGATGACCCATATAGTAAAATTTTCCTCCATGTTTTAACCAGCTGGAACGCGTAAATTTGTGACATACTGGACATGCAAGTGCACCTTTAGTGCTCCATCCTGATAAGTTTGCATATCCTGGAAAGTCACTAATTTTCCATAATAAGCTTGCACGTAATTGGAAATTTTGTTTAGTAGAAGCATCATACGTTTCAATTCCCACATCCCAGAGGTCTTTCAGATCAGAAACAAGAGGTTGCAAATAAATATCAATATTATTTCCTGGCGCCGTTGGACCAGGAATCAATAAAGATAACAAGAAAGATGATTGTTTCATACGCATCCACAGAGGAAGATTATATGGTATCAGAATAACCGGCCATGTACTATGTGAGACGTTCATATTACTATATGGATTAAATCCATCTGAAGCTAATCCCAATCTTACATTGCGTGGATCTTTAGAAAAATGTGGATATTTGCTATCAAATGTAGCCCATGCAGGAGAATCTGCTGGATGCCTCATGTAATCATCCTTCTTACGATCTTTATCATGTCATTGCATGTGAGATGCAGTTTTTGATGACATGAATAAGCGTTGCAACCTTGGCTTGATTGGGAAATACCATAAGACCTTATTTGAAATCTTTCTTTTCTCCCCTGTTGGATCATTTTCAGAAGTGCGCCACCTAGACTCATTACATGTTACACATGATTTTTGCTCCTTATTCACACCCCAATATAATGTGCAATCATTACGACAAGCATCTATCTTCTCATAACCAAGCCCCAAGTCCTTCATTAATTTCTCTGATTCATAATATGTCTTTGGTAAGTCAGTCATTGCCTCTGCAAATGCTCCTCTTAACAAATCTAGCATCATTTCATAGTGTTTGTTACTCCATTTACCAAGACATTTGATATGTAACAAATGTATGATGAATGATAGTTTAGTGAAACTCTCGCATCCTTCATACAGCGGTTTTTGGGAATCATCAATCAATTTATAAAATTTTTTAGTGGCACAAGTGGAAAATTCAAATTCTTCATGAGGAGATCTAGTTGAACCATGTAGATCACTACTTTCTTCTAGATTTTGAAAAACATCACACAATAATCTGTGCATGTCATCGGTACTGTGTGAACTCGTGTAATCCATTGAAGTCGAAGAACTTGATGGATTAGTTGATGAAAGCTCTCCATGAGCCACCCAGTTATCGTACCCCTTAATAAATCCCTTAACTATCAAATGTTCGCGAGCATCATTTCTTCTCATACATTTGCAAAGTCTACAATCTTTGCACGGACATACAATCATCCCATTTCTAGATTGATTACGGAATGCAAAATTTAGAAACTTCTCCACTCCAAGCATATATATTTCACTATGTCTTGGTTTACTCATCAAACTCTTATCCATATCTTACGAATTGGTGGTACACAAGACAAATCAAGAATAAAAGATTAATTAATAAACTAAAATCTCAAACTAAATTTCAATACAATGAGCACTTATTGAGATTGCCATACATTGGAAAATGTCAAATAAATGCAACAATTTTAGACCTCTTAGATTAGTTATATCATAATAGTAATATATAATTTTAATTTATATAATAAATTATTCTATTAGGAATCCGTCGATAATCATATATATTTTATTATTGTTTATTGAAAATTGCAAAATTTATTAATTTATTAAAGAATATTACTGTTTTACAGTGAGCGCAAAATTATATTATAAAACTTGCTGTTCAAAGCTCAGTCCATTCATGGCTTCATCACCATTATAAATAAGGTAATTCTTTTTTATTAATTGAGGTAAAAACGTGCAGTAAAATTACGTCATAGTTAATGTTTTTGCACCATTTTAAACAGCTTTTCGATCAGGAATTTCAATCACTCCAATCACTGTCATTGAACAACAATAATTCTAATCGACATTAAAATATCACATCTCATATGTTCATATTGAGAATACATGGAACAAGAACAAAAGTATTGATACCAATTGCGCCTAAAAACATATACTGGGAACACAATTTCAAAATTATCGGACCAAAATTACATATTTGAATGCGTACAGAAAAAAATGGTAGAAAATGTATTTGTCAAGAAATCACAGTATGGAAGAGAGACATACCAAACAAAGAGGAAGACAACTGATTCTTGAAAACTCAAATTCGATCCGTGCAAGAATTGCTCAATTGCTTCTTATTAGGTAGGTAAGAAGAATTAACATCAAGAATGATGAATGAGCGATGGCTGAATGATGAAGGGGTGGCTGAATGATGAAGGGGTGACGGCTGCTACACTACTTCCTGTATTGAGATGATTAAATTTGTGGGCCTTAATTAAGGTAATTCTTAATTAGGGTAATTAAGTGTGTTGCATATAATTTAATTTAATTTTATATTAATTACCAAATTTATTATATATATTGTATTATATGAAAAGAGGTCTATTAATAGTACTAGACGTTATTCATTGATGAGTAATAATTACTATTTTACATTTTATTATTAATATTATATGATTAATATATCTATGTACATATATATATAATATGTTGCATTAAATGATAATATTTCTCTTAAAAGTGGACGTTGTTCATTAATAAAAAAAATAATTAGTTTATATTTTACTATTAATGATTATAGGATTAATATATCTATGTAGTAATAGCAAGCTTTTTGTGTTGGCAGAGGCGACTAAATTTTATAATTTTATTCTTAAAACACATTTTAATTTCATTTCATTCTCTACGACATCGTATCATGTCGCAATAAAATATTTATTGAGGCATATAATTTTTGGTGTAGTAATTTCTTTTAACAAATCCCTATTACATCACCCTGGAAATGCTTGATGCCTCAATAAGGCCTTTTTACTTCATCTACTCTTTTGTGCCTCCATAGACGTGTTGTAATAGCTATTTTTTGTTGTAGTGCGAATTTTGTAAAGCAATGAACAAGTGGATTCAGTAGCTATTGACTAAAGTTGGATATAAAGCTTAGTTCACATTGTCAGGTCACCAACAAGTAAATCTTATCCTGGAAGAGAACATACTATATAATAGTATATGAATTTGCCTTAGAATTTTTTCAACGCAAAAGTACATATATATATATATATATATATGTTAATCATACAAAAGTAATTGTAGGAATCATAAGGCTTTTAGCATTGAGCTTTTATACGTTTATGAGGGTGATTTCCACCTCTCTCTTTTTTCGTTTCAAACGTTGGACTTGGTCTCGAGCTTTCTATTTTATAATTAATACCGTTGTGGAAGACAGTCTTAAATCTCTTTGGATAGTTAAGTTCTACATATACTTTTTAGTTCTTAAATTTGAATTATGCATGTTGTGATTTTAAATGGAGATCTCTGTTATAGTGTCCAATATTTGATTATATAATATTACCTTTTATTAGATCTAATAAGCATATATACCTTCGTATATCCATCACGTCATCTTCGAGATTAAATTTTTACTAAAAAAACAACTTTTATAAATATACATTTAAAATTGAGAAAAATAAAGTATTACATATAACTTCATTCCTTGAAACATTTTCCTCTTAAAAATTATTCACAAGCTTAAATATGTATAATTTATATCCTTCAATCAATCTTTCAAATCATGATTATTATTATAAATAATTTTGAAAATATTATTAAAAAACAAGATGTCCACGGAAGAGAAGTGTGGTGTATGGTAAAATTTACAAATCAAAATATTAATCAATTTTGTCAAAATACAAATAGCAAAAAAAATTCTAAAATGCTTTGTAATGTCTAATACCTTGTTATTATTCGAGATAGAATGATTATTTTCACTCCTAATGTAATGGTGATTACTACGAATGTAATATCAATTTCAAATATAAAATGAATCAAATAAAAGAATGGAATTAAGTGTAAAATGATCATTTTATTTCAACCTTCATTCCACGCTATCAGTCGAAAATTTTAAAGTTTGGTACAATTTTTAAGAGAATCTTTGTATTATAATCACAAAGTTTCGACTCAATCTTTACATTTTGATTGAATTATTAATGGATTTTTAGTTTTTTTTTTTGACACTTTTCATATATATTTTTACAAAATGAGTAATTTTTATTTTTGTGTTATAAAATTAAGTACTTTTCACAATTGATACTAATTTCTATTTGATGAAACACCTATACACACACACACAATAGTATATGGGTGGAGATTTGTCGTGGATTAATTTTAACACAATACTTAATATTTATATTAAAAAAAACTCTGTAGCATTGCATTTTGGATTAATTTCTTTGAGCAGGCTTGATCTTAATTAAGGATTCAGATAGGAGGAATTAAGGAATGCTACACATTGGAATTTAGTTTTATTTTGTTCAAGTTTTTGAAGTAATCGAAATTTGGGAGTGGTAAAGAGTAATTTTATATTAAGGGTATGACATGTAAAGAATTAAATGAAGAAAAGGTTAAATGAAAATTAAGAAAAAGTTAAAATGAAGCGTTCGGCTAAAAAGTCCACAATAGAAGAAAAAACTCATCTTATTCTTATTGTAATAGCCGCCGAAGAAGGCCCATTTATTTTAATCGTGTTGCCATCAAATAGGTAGGTGTCTCAATAGCTAATTGTTTTTCGGAAAAAAATGGGTATTGAATTACTAAAAAAATGAGAATCGATTAACGAGTACTATTTTTTTTTTTTTTTTGATAAATAAGCTCGGTTCTTAAATTTTAAAAATTAATATTATCCGAATAATTAGTATTGAACCGGGCTAGATATCGTTTTATTATATTAATTGTTAAAAACAAAATATTTATATGTTATAAAATATATAACAGGCTGGATTTACATATACTTATATATCTAATTATTGTTTGAAAAATATTTATGTGGACTTATTGTTAGCTTAAATGAATATTTTAAAAATATAAAAAATAAATATAATATTCGTATTAGAAAAATTGATCTGATTCTGTCGGTTAATGACCGGTTAACACATATATCAACAGGTACGCTAATTATGAATGGGCCCGGATCTATTGTAATGGGCCTTGCTATTGTCTGTTTGAGACCAAGCTGCTGCTTTGTCGTTTGGAAATCCTCAAAACATTCATGCTAGACTACTTCAGTGTAGGGTAGCAGTATTTAATGTTCATGTTTTAGAAAAAATATGCGAGTACTTGAAAAATAAAATTAGAGGTATATATGATGTAGAACATGGTAAACTTAAATCGTATAATTTTTTAAAACATATATTTACTTATAATATATATATATATATATATATATATATAATGCTATGGCGCGATCATGGTACTCCCTCCTTCCCATTCAAGATGACTCATTTTGTCATTTTCGTCCGTCCCAATAAGATGACTCATTTCCTTTTATAGCAACTTTTTTAGGAAATATATGTATTGAGTAAGTAAAAATAAGGAAACTTTATTGGTCTGTGTGCCCAAAAGAAATGGACCATTTTGAGTGAGACAGAGGGAGTATATGAATTATCCATGCTTGACTAGCCAAGCAGATAAACGACCCTGCATCTTTTTTATTTCCCACAATTTTATATTTTTAGTTAGAATGGTTCATCACATTCTCGATCAAATTGATGACAATTGACCCGCTGCTTGTTATTCTGTACAAAAAAGAGTCCTGTCTAATTCACAAATTCGTGAGAAGTTACTGAACTTTTATATTTGAAAAAGTTACCATATTACTTATACTTTGGATGACTTATAACTATATAAATGATAGTACCAATCACTATATTATTTTTTGTTTGTGCTCTCACTACTAGAAAAACGCTCATACATGACATTAAATCCGTGTCATGTATGAGGGTAAAAGAATGTCAAATATGATGGTCTCACCTATTCCTCCCTCATAGATGACACTGAAAACGTGTGATGTATGCGCTCATAGATGACATTATTTTATTAAACGATGACACTAAAATAATGTCATCTATTTTATAATACATGACACAATATAATGTCATCTATATAAAAAAAAATGTCATTTATAAGCAAGAAGTTGACACATTTAGGTGAAATTCATGACCTTTTTAGAATGTCATCTATAATTCATAAGATGACATTAATTTAATGTCATCTATATTAAAAAAATGTCATTTATAAGCGAGAAGTTGACACATTTAGGTGAAATAAATGACTTTTTTAGAATGTCATCTATAATTCATAAGATGACAGTAATTTAATGTCATCTATATTTAAAAAAATGTCATTTATAAACGAAAAGTTGACACGTTTTGGTGCAATACATGACTTTTTCAGAATGTCATCTATAATCTGATAAATTTAACCATTTTCGAATTTTTTTTCATTAATTAACCTGTATTTAATAATTTTGGTTTCATCAATATATTTTACTAAATAAAATAATGCCAAATAGAGAATTCATACACGCACTAAAAATATTTATATGCATTAAGTGTCTAATATTCCACTTCGTACATGGAAATAAAAATAAAAATGACAAAATACTAAAATGTTTGGGTTAATATTTCAATCCATGCACCTTCACTAATGTAGCTTAAACTAGTACACCCCAAAGCAGTAGAAGTTTGATGCACCATGCCCAAAATCACCAAACTTCTTCATCGATCAAAGCAATATAATGACACTTCACATGTCAATCTACAAGAAAATCGAGCTAGAATGAGACTTTTTTGATAACTTGGTTGCAATTTTCTACTTTCCTTGAACAATATCGTTTCCTGCGATATTAACAAGGGAAAACTTCAACTGCTTCCCAATTTTGATAACTTGGTTGCAATTTTCTACTTTCCTGAATGGCATTTTAATTGGTGGCTTGGAAGCAATTTTCCAATTAACAATCCCTGGAGACACCTTGTCAAGTGTCATTAAGAGTATCTGATAGAGTTAAGATTACGAAAATAATAATGAAACTTTTATTGAATA
>JAPKLX010001413.1:10745-21481 GCA_026898415.1 Leonotis leonurus | reverse complement strand
AGCATTTCAAATTCATGTGGAGCCTCCAACCCTTCCAATGGGGTTTTCTTCTTTCTCTCTGAATTCTCTACCAAAACAAGGATACATTAATTCATTTCCTCATACAATCTTGATGAGAAACAAAGGTTATTTCTTAGGAGAAATATGAAACTTACAATCAATATTTTATGCATGACGCTCTTATCACAAAACGTAAATTTGGAAAACATAGCGTCAGTTAAGGAGGACATTTTCTGCATCCGTTCCTGCCTATCAAAGAATGCATTGGAGGCAACATATGCCTTCACCTCCATCTCCAAATCTCAATCCCGTGACGACAGTGTTATTCCCTCCGACAACGGAAAGACCAACTTCTTCTCCTCACGTTGGCACCGCCTTCTCTCACGTGCAAGGAAATTGCTACAGCCGATTGAAATCGCTGATGCCGGCTCCGTGGAGAAGAGCCGCAACCAATCTGCCGCACGGCCAGCGGCGGCACCGTCTCCTCTGCCGCTGCCGTTGCCAGAGCTACACGTGTTGCTGCAGCGTGACCCCAAGTCCACACCCGCCCCCGCCCCCGCCCCCGCCTCCGGTAGCGTGCCGCTTCCCTCTACGGACACGATTAAAGTACACAAGGATTCTTCGGAGGAGAGGGAGAGAGATAGGGGGAGAGAAAGGGAGACAGAGACGGAGACGGGGGAAGCCGCGAATGGCAAAACAATCGCGGATAAGAGGTAAGTTAGGGTTAAGTTTCATGTTACCTCAAAGGCATTGCATTGCATTGAAGAACATGAAATTATGTTTTGCGGTTAAATGTATAAGAGTTAAAAATACCCCCGAATAAGATCATAATATTTATTTAAAGAGAAAATATTTTCCTAATTTTCAATCATGCCGAGTCTTATTAAAAATTTTCAAGACAAATCCAATGAAAAGAACATTTTGGAGGCAAATTGCAATTTCATGTGTGTTCACTTTGAGCCAACATCTATAGTAACCAAAAACTATATAGTAAACTAATATATTAGTTTAAAAAACAAAATAAAAGGCGACTCAATCCCATTTGTCTGGCCTATGCCCATCGTCCGATCCCCAATGCTACTTCTGCGGTAGAAAAACAAGTTTTGATCACAGATACAAAACCCCTTGAGGTCGTGTTATGATCGGAGTGTATTTAAGGGAGGAATACAAGCGTGGACTGTTTATAGTCGTGGATTACAAGTGTATTTATAGATAATTGACTATATATTGTTGGCAATATTCTCCTCCTTTATCCTATAAGAGTTTGTTGTGATGGAGTTTGAGATTAGGTGTGTTTTGAGTCGAAAAAAAGGCTATAAAAATATATAAGATTCATATTGCTTGAATATTTCATACTTAGTTTATTGATATCTCCTTTATCATATTGCTTGAATATTTCATACTTAGTTTAAGTATCAAATATTCAAGCAATATGAATCTTATATATATTTTGGAGATCTATCGTATCTTCTTCTCTTACCTACGAACATGTGGAGATATCAATTGTCACGACCCACCTTTACTAAAGATAGCAAAGTCGAGGAAAATCGTGACTTTTGGAAGGAATATAGAAGCGGGGAAATAAATGGAAACTAACACGAAGATGAATATCTGATGAGTGTTTCGAAAGAGAATAATTTCCAACCTGAAAGTAGGCACCAGATAACCGATATCAAAATACATAGTTCACTGTTCATAAGATCTAAAAATACTGAATACTAAGTGTTTGCAGTGGAAATTGGATCAATTTCTAAGTTTTACATGTATGAAGACATGCAAACCCCCAAGAGTTACTACTAGATGAGTTTGACAAAACTTTCGCTTAGCACTCCTCTTTTCATCACAGCTCAACCTGCATATTTATAAATATATGCAGGGCTGAGTACAAAAGTACTCGGTAGACACGTGTCGAAATCGCACTCGTACATATATAATTGTCATGCCATTTCAAGTGAAACATAGAGATTTTGTTTTTAAAGAACCTATGTTCACTAAATCCTTTTTGTGAAACCTAAAGTTCGATTGCGCAATCTAAGTTCTTTATTAATCTACCATATCTGTAACTTTTACGTGCCGGAAAGGTGGCCACCTTCCAAGGACACCCAACCAGCCAACCCGCTAAGATGACTCACGGTCTATGTGTACACTAGTCCGAGTGAGATATCTAATCCACTAGGACCCGAATTCGATTTTCATAATCATAGCAGATAGGTATCATACAAAAATCTAAACATTTTATGGCAAGACAATACTTGAAACAAATTTTCAATTCAAAAGTTATTTGAAAAGAAATAACGTAAATGCGGATACACACACATATATTTGTTTGTATAAGAAAGCCTACCTGATTCACTTTCTTCTACTGAATTTCAAGTCCCCTTTCTTTATATTTTCTCCACGCTCGACCTTGATTGAAATCACGAGGTAAGATATTGGAGTCATGTGGATATTTTCTATTTAGAAGAAATATTCTTCTATTATTGGAGAATTATTCTCGTGTTCATGTACTCTAATTCTTATCTTATTAATATTCCCATAAGAATTTTAATCGAGCTACGATTATTAAGTTTTCCTTTAATATCTTATTAACTCATTTCATATAATTATTCTAGCCTACTACAATTTAAATATCAATTGATTAGAATTTCTTACTTAGTCCATAATTATAAATCTGAAATAAGGCATATCTTAATTTAAATAAAATCGACCCAAGATCTACTAAGTTAGGTTCATCTAATTTATGACCAGGCCCGTGGGATAAATTTAAAACTACTCTAACCATAACCATCTTCCTCCAGCCACAACACCATTCATCTCCCCTTTTAGATTATTCCTCCTTTACAACACAGATAATGACTCACTCGCCCTCAATCTCTCTCCGTTCTCTCACCTCTGCACACACAACACACCAACACTCTTCTCCCCCATCTCTCTTTTCTATCTCGCCGCCGACGGCAACCATAGTCGTCAGCCGTCTTTGGCTGCCTTTCTTCTTGATTTATCATCTGCAATTCACCCTACTCATTTTCCTCTCAATCGACCTGTCAGATTACACACACCATACTCTTCTCCCTCCACTACTCTAACTCGTGCATGCCCTATTCTCCCTTCTCCCACTTCTAACTCCCGGTTTCTCTAGGTTCTCGGCTGGACGGCGAAGAGTTCTCCGGAGTGGTGCAGTCGCCGGCCCTCTGCACTTAAGGTAAAATCCTTCCTCTTTCTCTATTTCTTAAAAAAAATTAGTTTCAATATTATATAATTTTTTTGGAATTTTACAATCCTCCAAATCTCAATTTCTATATTCTGATTGTGTTTCAAACTTTTGCATCCTTGCAGATTCCTCACTCCCCTCTCCTTGTTCTACTTCTCTCGATTGAGATAGCAGTAGTCAGGCAGAAATCCCCACTTCAGGTAAACTCTTCTCTATCCTTTATTTCTCTGCATTCTTATGTATTCTCTCTGTATAATCAAAATACACACACATTCTCCTCTCTTCTTCACAATTCCTCCTTCTAACTCTCGATTGTCTTTCGGTACCCACAGCTCTCGGCTCTCGATTGAAACAGGATGTTCGCCTGCGCTCCCCGTGGCCAGCTGTCGTCAGGCTCTCAAATGTAGCCTATCTTTCTATTTATCTTATTTTGTTTGAAATTACTATTCTCCATCACCTTCTCTTTTTATTAAATATGTAAGTATCTGAAATTCTTGATAGAATTATGCTTAGGATTATGAGTCTTTGAGTCTCCAACTAGTGGTTATGTGTTCTGAAAATCCTTATTAAATTTCTAAAGGATGAATAATTAAAGTGAGGCTTTCTAGATTTCTAAGTGGAAAAACCTCCAGTTTAAAAATCATGCTCTATGTTTTGGTTTCAAAACTAAATCCGAACTTATACTTAAGTTCAACGTTCTGACATTTGTTTGTTTTGTTTAAGTGTTAACACATTCTTGCTTGGGGATTCATGCTCCCATATTCTAAGTCTTATATAAGAACTAGAAGGAAATGAACTGAGAATACTGAGAATAAAAGCTCTATTGGTAATACTATCTTATAATATATATAACTGAAGCTTATGAGATGGGTTTACAACATTAGCAATTGGGATTTCGGTTGTCATTTTCTTTAGGAACAACTAAGTGTTATTGTGTGCTTGAAAGCTTGAGAAATGTGTTTTAAAATCTGCTTCAACTTTGAATATGATATTATTTAGAAGCTATTAATTCATAATGTATAATCTAAAATGTTTTAATGTTTGTTCTCATCAAACTCTTAAAAGAATAAAAACTGAATGTTTGAGATTTATATACCTTAAGAACTCTTATCTCTTCTGGATTAAGATGTCTTGAGAACTCCCTGCTGGAAGAGACTTGGCCAGAGTGCTCCTAGTTTCTCTCCAACTTTCTAATTGTTTGTAAAAAAATGATCTTCTTGAGAATGAGAATTGTGTTTCCAACTAAACTGATAGGGGTATAAGTAGTGGGATTTAAGAGGCTGAGGATACATGACTATTGGATTGTGTATTGTGCGTAAATCTAGCATATCATCCGCTCCTCCTCTATACCTATTTTTCAGTCTAGAACAGTCTAGCTCTGCACATCTATGACTGTAATCCTACTATTGAAATTCTTACTTTAGGGCCTATAACAATTTTATTTGCATTTAGGGTTTGAAGAGTGTAAAAGAGTGCAGCAAGGCTTCTTTGTCCTTTCTGACAGTCTTTCTTACCATCGAGTCATACGCCATATGACTCTTTTTTTTTTCTCCTAATACTTTATTTTTTTTCTCCTAATACTTTATTTTCTCCTAATACTTTATTTATCGGTCCTATGGGTGGCAGCATAAGATTTTTGTCTATCCTGGGCTTCCTTGATTCTTCCTCGGATTTGGTGAACGATTTCTACCATTTCGCTCACCGAATCAGGACCTACTATTGCTCTCTCACTGACTTCATCCCAATAGAGTGGCGATCTACACTTCCTTCCATATAGGGCCTCATACGGTGCCATTTCTATGGTCGCCTGGTAGCTGTTGTTGTAGGCAAACTCGATTAGTGGTAATATTGCTTCCCAGCTCCGACCTCTATCGAGAACCACAGTTCTCAACATGTCCTCTAGTGTTTGAATTGTCCTCTCTGACTGTCAGTCTGTGGGTGAAAAGCGGTACTGAATTTCAGTCTCGTGCCTAGCTTCTTTTGCAAACTCATCCAAAATCTGGATGTGAACTTTGAGTCTCGATCTGAGGTGATCGATACTGGTACGCCGTGGAGACGTATGATCTCACGGACGTATAGCTGGGCTAGCTTATCTTAACCATATGTGATCATTATCGGTATGAAGTGGGCACATTTCGTAAATCTGTCCACAATCACCCAGATGGCGGTGTTCCCGCGTTTAGACTTGGGTAATCTGGTCATGAAATCCATAGCGATGTGCTCCCACTTCCATTCGGGAATTTCTAATGGTTGCAGCTTCCCATATGGTCGTTGGTGTAGCGCCTTCACCTGTTGGCAAGCTAGACATCTTTCTACGAAAGATGCTATGTCCCGTTTCATTCCGTCCCACCAGAATTTCTTCTTTAGGTCCTGGTACATCTTTGTACTTCCAGGGTGAGCGGTGTAAGGATTATCATGTGCTTCACTCATGATCATCTCCTTAATCTCTTGACTTCGTGGAATACATAGTCTTCCCTCGAAGGTTATGGCGTTGTCGGCTTCCTCTTGATAGTTTGTAGTGTCGTTCTTCCTTACTTTGAGCCTTATCTTCTCCAGGTTCTCATCTGTCCTTTGCGCCTCCAGTATTCTGCTCCGTAAGTCGGGTTTGACTATTAGAGTGGTGAGAATTCCTGTTACGGTTTCTGAGGGTGGTAAAACTTCTAGGTTCATCTTGTTGAATTCTCTTATGAGTTTCTCCTCCCGGGTAAGGAGGTAGGCAAGCTTTGAAGATGTCTTATGACTTAGGGCATCGGCTACTGCGTTAGCTTTGCCAGGGTGGTAGTTTATACCACAGTCGTAATCCTTCACCAATTCTAACCATCTCCTTTGCCTCATGTTGAGGTCTTTCTGTTCGAAGAAATACTTGAGGCTTTTGTGGTTGGTAAAGATCTCGCATCTAACTCCATAGAGGTGGTGCCTCCATATTTTCAAGGCGTGCACTACAATGGCTAACTCTAGGTCGTGGGTAGGGTAGTTGAGCTCATGTGGCCTGAGTTGTCGAGATGCGTAAGCTATCACCTTCCCTTCCTGCATCAACACGCAGCCCAATCCGATCTTGGGTGCATCGGTGTAAACAACATACTCCTTATGAGGTTCTGGGATTGCAAGTACAGGAGCGGTGGTCAGTTTCTCCTTTAGCAGTTGAAAACTGGCCTCGCATTCCGGCGACCACTTGAACTTGATTCCATTCTGGAGTAGTTGAGTCATCGGTCTGGCTATTTTTGGAAAATCCTTCGATAAATCTCCAATAGTACCCTGCCAACCCTAAGAAACTTCGTATTTCATTAGGAGTTGTGGGTGCTTTCCATCCTTGTACTGCTTCTACCTTGGCGGGGTCCACCTTAATCCCTTCAGATGACACAATTTGTCCGAGAAAAACTACTTCATTGAGCCAAAACTCACATTTACTGAATTTAGCATAGAGTTTCTCGCTTCTAAGGGTTTCCAAGATGATTCTCAAATGATTCTCATGTTCCTCTCCACTCTTAGAGTAGATTAGAACGTCATCTATAAATACCAAGATAAATTTATCAAGGTATGGGTGGAAGATGCGGTTCATCAGGTCCATGAACACGGCGGGTGCATTAGTCAATCCAAATGGCATCACTACAAACTCGTAGTGTCCATATCGGGTTCGGAATGCCGTTTTAGGAACATCTTCTGTTCGGATTTTTAGCTGGTGGTAACCCGATCTCAGATCGATCTTTGAGAAGATGCTTACTCCTTTCAGCTGGTCGAACAAGTCATCTATTCGTGGTAACGGGTACCGGTTCTTTAGGGTCATCTTGTTCAAATCCCGATAGTCTATGCACATTCTCAGGGTGCCGTCTTTCTTCTTCACGAAGAGTACAGGGGCTCCCCAAGGCGACACAATGGGTCTGATGAAGCCTAAATCTAGGAATTCTTGGAGTTGGATCTTGAGTTCTCCCAACTCCTTCGGAGCCATTCTATAGGGTGCTTTGGATATCGGTGCCGATCCGGGATCCAGGTCGATTGTGAATTTCAGTTGTCGGTTTGGTGGAAGGCCTGGTAGTTCTTCAGGGAACTCGTCTGGGTATTCTCGAACAATGATGACGTCTTCGATTCTCCGTTCTTCTTTAACTTCTCCATTCAAGGAGACTAGATATGTTGAGCAACCTTTCTTTACTAACTTCTCAGCTTGTAAAGCTGAGATAACTGACTTCTTTCGAGCCATGCTTATCCCGTGAAAACTCGTGGGTTCTTTTCCAAGGGGTCGGAATGAGATTTGCCTCTCATTGCAAAGGATCGTGGCGTAGTTTTCAGCTAGCCAATCCATTCCTAGGATTATGTCCACGTCATTCATCGGAAGAACACTAAGATTGTTTGCTAGCACATCAATAGATCCAAAGTTCAGGCTCAGATTCGAGCAAGCATGAGTGATAGTAGTGATTCCTCCTAGAGGTGAAGAAACATTCATAGATGCTTCTATAAGTTCCGAATCCAACTCTAGGTTCTCTACGCATGATTTAACAATGAAGGAATGAGAAGCTCCCGTATCAAATAAAATTATCACTGGGGTGTCTAGGAGTTTTCTCATACCAGTCGGATTTCCCTCTCCCCTCAGGCTGCTTCTGCTTCATAGCATAAGCTCATGCTTGCTGCGGTTTCTTCTGAGATGGGTACTGAGGGTACCGGGGTGGAGGTGGTGGTAACTGCTGCTACGGTTGCTGAGTCGGAGGCTGAGCCTGCATGGCTCGAACGTACTGCCTCGGGTTTGACTGGTTAGATCTAGAACTTGTTCCATGCTGTTTCGTGGGGCAATCTCTAGCAAAGTGTCCCTTCTGGCCGCAGACAAAACATCCGTCATTCCCGGCTCGGCATTCTCCTGCTAATTTCTAAATTATAATTTTAAGTGTTCTAACTATTAAGGGTTCTAGGTATGATGAAATAAGAATTTAAGGAAAAATCTAGAGCCTATTAGGACCTACCATGTTAATTTGGCAGACCGGGAAAGCTTTTTAAAATGTTTATTTAAAAAAATGAGCTTTTCATGCATAAGTCGAAAGTATATACATATTATACTCCTTGCGTAGAGTTTTTCAAAAGAAAATTTTTGGCACTAGGTTTACCCAAAAAGGAGTTCGTATGCAACCGCTACGAATTTTTAAAGTTTAAGCACGTCGTTAAAAAAAATAGTTTTTCCATGCATGACCGAAACTATATCAATATTATAGTCATTATGTAGAGTATGAAGAAAGGGAGATGTTGACGTTAGGTTTGCCCGAAAAGGAAGTCGTGTGCAGAAGTTACGACGTTTTAAGGTTAAAGCATTAATAATAATATAATAATAATAATATAATATAATAAAAATAATTAAAAAAATCAAAAACTTACCTATAAAAAGGGGAGAGACGGCAGAGCAATTTACTCATTTCCTCAGAAGCAACTCTGCTTCATTCTCCTTCTTCTCTATTTTTCTCCTTTTATTTTCTTCTTCTTTCTGCCATTTTCGAGTATCGAGGTTCTGCGAGTTTGAGAATCAAGGATCAGTTCAGGTCAAGGTACGTCAGGATAAGGTCGAAGGTAGGCATGGAGCTTGACAAAGGTGGCTTAGCCGCCGTCGAGTCTTCGCCGCCATCATTCCGATACCGTTATCTTCATTCTTTCTCCTCTGTTCTCTTCTTCATTCATATTCATGTTCGTGACTATCGGTCTATCAAACGGCTAAGGTCCCTTAAGGTTTTAAGTTTTTGACCATAAGATCCGTTATTCTGCCGGATTGAATTTTAGATTTGGATCCCGGTTAAGATCATCATATCATGATTTATTGCATTATTTTCATGTTTTTCTAAAGGGAAAATATTCATGGTCAATCATTTTTCAATAAAATTTATAGTGCATGTAGAGAAAAAAATATAGGATTTTTTGAAAGAGGTTTCATTAATTTTCATCGGTCCAATTTTCATAGATCTGAAAAAGACTACGAATCTTCTCGATTAAGCTTCGAGGTAAAGTTGCATATTTTAAAAATGTTTATACATATTCCTATAGGGAATAATGTCCAGAGTATTTTTGCCTTCTTGGCCAAAATCATTTGAATGTCCGGTTGCTGCCAAATTAATTTATTACGTGATAAAAAGAATAATATTGAGCCTAAAAATTTAGTACTACTTATCTGTAGTTCCTTTTTAGAAATTAAAGCCAAAATATATTCCCTATGACTAACAGTTACCTAGCACTGAAATTTGAGCTCATAAGGATTTACGGTTTTCCCGTAATCGAGGAATATCATCGGTGAAAGGTTGGGGTAATATACGTATTTTGAGTTATTAAGCTCTTTTCTCTAAATGAAAAATGCATGGATCTCTGTTAAAATGTTTTCACTTAGGTATGGACTGTTTAATGCTCTTATCGACCGCCAGGGGTTCTTATTTGGCCTAACACGTCGATTTAAGGACTGTGATCACTTAGTCTCTACTGCGGTGGGTTGATCACCATCGGGGGTTTTTGACTCATGCTATGTTAGGGTGTACGGTTCGCCGAGCCCTATTTGACTGAATGTTTATGATCCGTCGGTGGTAAAAGGCCCGGGACATAACCTATATAAGTGTAACGTCATGCCGGGTCATGTTTAATTTATGCACAAATGTTTTGCTTTCTTAGAAGTTATTTTTGTTTTAAAACCTTCTAAGGTAAGTATACTGAACAGAGACTATGTTTTTCTTTTTATGAAAAACCCAACTGAGTGCACTAGTACTCACCCCACGTTTTACAAAATTTTTCACAGGCTAAGGAAGCAGCATGATGTGTGTGGCTGAGGAATGGTGTTATTGGGATGACGATTTCTTCCTCACGAGAACGGTTTACCGTTCTAGTCATAAGAATTTCCGCTGCCATGCTCACGTATGTTATAATATTTATGCAATAATTATCATCCACGTATATGTGTGTGATAATATATATGTTTAAACTCTAAGATCATTTCCTCATTCCACGAAAGCCTCATCGGCCATTATTAAAAAAGGTTCATGTTATCATATTATCATTGCCCATTACATGCATACACGTGCATAGGAGAGCTTAGAAGTAGTCGGGCCCTCTTGGACGCTCAACTCCTCGGCCTCTTGGGTAGTGTTCGAGCGAATGCCGACCACACTTGGTGAGCTGGGTGAGTGACTCCTTTTGGCGAGCTAGGCTCACTAACCTCCGCCTTTGATCGATGGTTCTTATTGGACGATTCGGCCTCTCGAGGATTCTGGATTACCGTTCCTATGAGACGAGCTGTATTATCTCCAACCCCGTCTTTCATATTGGATGATTCGGCCGCTTGGAATTCAGGATTACCGTTCCCATGTATCGAGCTGTATTATCTCCAATTCATTTCATCTTGGATGATTCGGCCGCTTGGAATTCTGGATTACCGTTCCCATGATTCGAGCAGTATTATCTCCAATTCATTTCATCTTGGGTGATTCGGCCGCTTTGGATTCTGGATTACCGCTCCCATGACTCGAGCTGTATTATCTCCATATTGCATATGATTCATTTTAGATTCATTATTATA
>JAPKLX010001413.1:0-10735 GCA_026898415.1 Leonotis leonurus | reverse complement strand
AGCTGTTTGGGTTGTAAAATGGCATAGTCAAAGTTATAGAGGAGATGCTGTCCGATTTTCAAGGACAACTCTCACTTATATAATGCACACGAACACAATGCCCCCCTTTCTTTCCCGCTTCTTTTATCCCCGCCCAGTCATGCCCTTGGCGCGTGTGCCGTCCGTCGGGATTTGGGGCGTGATATATGGGAACGATTCTGTCCATCCCATGGCTTCTTCGAAGTTGCATTGACTCAGTTGTCCTCCCATTTCCGCTTCGCCTTGTGATTATGGGATTGCGCTGGAGAAAATGCTGGTGGTGGAATAGGTGCTTGTCGTTCCCCAGGCATAGCTGCTTCGATGTCGAGAGCACGACTAAGGGACTCCGGATATGATAGGCCTCCATGACTGGCCAGCGTCATCCTAATTGCGTGCCTCAGACCGGCACAAAATTTCTCGGACATCTTCTCGTCGGTGTCTACTTGTTTAGGAGCATATCGGGACATGTCACAGAAGGTTCGGTCATACTCTGTCACCGACATCCTTCCCTGTTTCAAATTATAGAACTCCATCTCTTTCTTCTTGCGATAACTCTTTGGGATATACTTCTCGTATATTCCTGCCTTAAATTCTTCCCAGGTTAAGTTTGCTAGTTGTTCTTGAGTCATAGTTTTCCTTCTTGCTTCCCACCAAAAATCCGCAGATCCAGTCAGTTGAAAAGAAACGCATGTCATGCGTTCTTGGTCAGTACATCGCAGAAAGTTGAAGATGCGCTCCAGAGCGCGCACCCAAACTTCGGCTTCCGCCGGATCACCCAACCCGTTGATGGTGGGTGGGTTCTGTCGAAGAAAAAGTTCTTCGATTCTTCTAGCAGGCGGTGGGAGGGGTGGGGTTACCTCTCGCTCTACAGCCGGTGCTCTTTCTTCATTCCTCGGAACGTATCCCCTCCCTGGCCTCTTGGGTGTCCTCTCGGCGGCATTCTGTTAATATTGAATTTTTATCTTAGTAGGGGAATACTTTGGTGGTTATATTTACCAGAATGAGGTAAGCAGTTTGATTCCTTGTACACGTATATGTGAAAACTTTACTTATTATCGTTATTATAAAGGTGCGGAATGATAAGCATATATCTAACGCATAAAAGATATGATACATATAGAAATAGACTTCTAGGGTCGTCAAAATATCATTAATAGTTGCCTCGACGAGGCCCAATACATCATAGTCAATAATGTACTATCTAAGTACATGGCATGATGCTCATCTCTCCAGAATGACATCACAAAAGGTACTAAGTCACGAAACACTAGCTACTGTGTTTTCGTGCTATCAAAAATATCAAAATAAGATATCAATAGTACGGCACGATTCCTACTGGATCATCGTTTCTGCATACAAAAGTCTAATATCAGTACGGCCTATATACGTGGTCCGTTACTAAAAATACATCATAAGAAGCTAACAGAACTACTCCTGAGTCACGGAACTAAGATACTCCTCGTCTGATGGTGCCTCCTGCTCCTCCTCTGGCTCACTCCACGCCTCCTCCTCGTGGTCGCTCTCTGGGGCCTCCCCGGGCTCTGCCTCTGGATACTCCTCCAGATCCTCCTCTGGATCCTCCTCTAGAGCCTCGTCTCCGAATCTCAAGAGCTCTCTCAACTCCTCAAGAAGCCTCCTGATCTTGGCATCAAGTGCCTCGAAATCAGGGGATAGCTCCTCTTCCGTGAGGGACCCTCGTCATGTGGAGTAGGTGTGGGTCCCGACCTCTCCCGACCTCGGAAAGTCATGGAACAGAGAGAGGTGGTGGTGGTCTTCCTCTAGATCTGTCACCATCGGGGCCTTGCCCCTACTGTCATCCTCTGCTGGCCGAGTCCTCACGAGTTGAAACTATGTAGAACCCGAATCAAAATCCATAGCTAGGGGCCTGTGGGGCGTGAGGAACCCGCCTCGGTATCGTGGTGTCCCCGAGACTCTGGTACGGGCATCGGGTGATGAATAGGCGATGGGACTCGATGCTCTCCCAGTGGGTGGGAAGGTCCTGCCTCTGCGTCGTGATGTCCTAGGATCACAGGGGCTGGCTCTGGATAAAGGAAGTTATAGGTTGGAGCAAGGGGAATAACCCCGACAGGAAGGTACGTCTGTAGTAGTGGGGCCCACATCAGTGGCATCTCACCTACTGGGACTAAGTCCCCAGGTCGGATATACGGCCCCTCTGGTGGACAGCCGTAAGTGTCGAAGTAGTAATGAATGGTGCCCACGAATCTCGGGAAGTCGGCTCCCCTGTCAAAGCTCCGGCCAATAGGGCGAATATAGTCTCCTGCAACCATACGGGCCCATCCCTGTCAGCCGGTAGGCAGTAGTGTAATCAATCGCATAATCCCATCCATACCTGTGGCTCCATGAGGCCTCGTTGCCGCCCATAATCTCCTATAATGCGATAGGAACTCTCCTAGATCATCCCCTAGGCATGGTGCGTATGTCTGGTACTCGAAAAGGATCGAAGAGGGGGTAGCTCGTGGGCTCAAGCGTCTTCGGTGCGTACGAATCATCATCGCCATCCTAAAAAAAATATATACACGTAATCAGACTCCAAGATGTTCTAGTCGAAATTTTTGTTGTATAGGTTACTTTGGCCTAGCTGAAGCCAACGGGTTTTCTTTGGGTTTGATCGTTAATTGAGGGAATGCCCTTAGGGCACAATCCCCTTCTAGAGTTAGGATTTTCTTCGTTTAAGATCTATCATTCTCATATGCTTAAATTTTGTTAACCGTTTCACGGTTTGTTCTTAAGTTCGGATTCGTTAGTAGGTCGATAGTTATCGAACCTTGCCTCTTATACATTAAAGAAGATATCATTACGATTCTTCTCGATTGTTCTATTTATTGAGATAATCGAGAGAGTTTACTCTAGTTGTGAGTTACGCTCTCGTTTAGGGAATCATGCTTATTAGAAATTCCTTGATAATAAGGAAAGATCATAAGTTCTCAGAAATTCGAATCTAAGGTGAGAGATTCGTTTCCTATCTCTCAAGACTTGGAAACTTTTCTTGTAAGGCGTTTACTTCCTACTACGGAGCATGGTACGTTGGGGTGCAAGGCTCTTGTCGACTCACTCAATTAGTCTAGTGAAATAATACTAGACCAGAATCGAAGGAAGACTCTTGAGTTCGGAGCACGAATGATCTGATACCACTCTGTCACGACCGCATTCTACAAAGGATAGTAGAATCCGGGAAACCGTGACTAAGGGAGGGATTTAAGAAGCGGGGATAGAAATGGGGGATGGAATCAAGATGAATCGAACAAAGTTCACATAATTTAGCTTAGAAATTCATCGTACGAAGTCAATATAGGAACAACTCGAGTCATAAGCTCGTACATAACCACGAATAATAAAGAAGACTGAAGTCTCAAATCCATTACATAAAGGTTTAAACTAGCAGCGGAAACTATTTGGATCGATGAAAGTCCTACATGTATGAGGACATGTAGAACCCCCAAGAGTCAACCGCTAAGAGACCGACAGAAGCACGACGTAGCACCCCCCTTCTTCATCGTTTCTTAACCTGCACGTTTAGAAATACATGCAGGCTAAGTACAAAAGTACTCAGTAGACACGTGCCGAAATCGCACTCATACAATTATAGCTGTCAGGCTATAATTCTCGTGAAACATAGGGATTTTGTCTCTAAAGCACCTACGTTCACCAAAATCATTTCTCGTGAAAATTCTATGTTCGACTGCAGTCTAAGTTCCTTTTGTAATCTGCCATATCCGAGATTCTATGTGCCGAGGAGGTGGCCACCTCACACGGGCACTGGACCGGCCAACCCGCTAAGATGACTCGCGGTACTTTGTGTACACAAGTCCGAATAAGATATCTAATCTACTGAGACCCGAATTCGATTTATAATTAACAGATAAGCATCATACATAAATCGAAACATTTATGGCAAGACAGTGCTTAAAAAAAAAATATATATATATATATATATAATTGCATTCTAAAGTCATGCACACATATTTTATAGAGTAAGAAAGCCTACTTGAATAGTCTCGATTGGTGTTGGCTTCGTTCTCGGAGTGCGGATCTGACCTCTTGTCGAAACCTTTAAATAAATCTCAAGTGAGATATAATCTTCTAGTGCATCTAATATTCTCTAAGTGTAAGGAATATTATCCTTTATTGTTTGGAGGATTATTCTAAATCTTTACTCTAGTATTATTTGAGTATTGAATTCATTGTCTAGAGACGTTGATTTCCCAAGTCAACTATCAAAGTAATAATTATTGAATAAATAAATAAATCTCTAATTGAATATTTTGCTTCTCAAGTCAAAATCTCCATAGGTTTCTTATAGGTTGAAATAGCCTAGTTAATATATATATCTTAAGTATGATTTAAAAATTTAAATCAATTATTAAGGTTTAACTCTAGCTAATTAATTATAATTTAATTATCCAAATTAATTATAAATTAATTATCTAAATTAATTTAATATTCTACTTCTTGGGCTTAGTCTAAATAAATAAGTTCTTGGTCTAATAGAATTGTTAATAGCCCACTTAAATAATTAAATTAGCCCAACTCTTACCTATTAATTTAGTCCAATTGATAATTAAATTAGCCCAATTCCTTAACAAATTTTTCGGCCCAAACAAGGTGGCTAAATTAGGCCATTCTTATCATTTTCTCAAGCCCAACTAAAATAAGTTCTCAGCCCATTTCGAAAATTCCTAAATCTGGGTCAACTATTTAATTTAGCCCAGTTAAGGGTATTTATTCGGCCCATATTTTTATTACTTACTGGCCCAGTTGAATTAAATCTCAGTCCAACATTTGTTTTATCCTTGGACCAATTATAAATTCAGATCCGGCCCAGTACCCGGCCCAACTTCTAGACACTTCTAATTTGTACACCCTAGACCTAACTTAACCCTATTCCTTCCAATCACTCTGCGCCGTTCCATCCCTTTCTCTCCCTCTCGGCTCTCACCTTCATCACCGCCGTTCACCCCGTAGATGGCATCGTCGGAGGTTATCTCCTTCCCAACGTGCAGCCTCCCTTCTCCAGTGGTCTCTCTCTCTCTCTTTCCCCGATCGCGCAGCTCCACGTCGCCATCCCCGCAGCCCGGCGTCGTGCTCTGCTCGTCACCTCTTCAGCCGCGCCTGCCTCACTACCGCACCGCCGTTCTTCATCCCATGGTAAGTTCTCCCCTTCCCCTTTCTTCTCCTTCTTCTTCTTCTTCTTCTTCTTCTTCTTTCTTCTCACGTTGCCGCTTCCTCCCTCGGCCTGCTTCGTCACTCCTGCAGCCGCGCATTCGAGCGCTCGGCGCTCTTCATCTTCCACGGCGCTCGACGGCTCTCTCCCGGCGTCGTGCGACCAGAAGCAGAGCAACCCTCTTCCCTCTCCGGCGTCACAACTTCCACCAATGTTTTGAGGTAATCTCCCTCTCGTCCTTTTATTTGTGTATGCATGTTTTAGATTCTTGATCAATCTAGACCCAAGAAGTGTTCTTGGACATTTATTAAGTTTTAATTAGTGGGTTTTTGATCTCCTTAGGTACTGACTCTCACTCATTTTCAAGTCGCGGCGGAGCAGCCAAATGGCCGTCGCCTCCAGCATCGCCGGGTTCCTCTTCCTCACAGAATCTCTGTTCTAAGTTTCCTTTCTTTATTTTTTTTGGTTTTATTATTCTTATTTTTGTTCTTGAATTCGTTGAGTGTTATGAGAGAAATAAATGTTTGTAGATTGGTTTCGGGTAATTCGAGCTATTCTGGACTGGTTCGGGGCTGTTCGGGGTTGGTTCGGGCTGTCCGAGTCTGTTCGAGGCTGTCCGGAGTTATCCGGATTGGCTCAAAGCTATGCGAGGTTTGTCTGAGGTGTCCGGTGTTGTCTAAGGCTGTCCGGAGTGGTTCGGGACTTGTTCGAGGCTGTCCGGGACTGGTCAAAGCAGTTCGGAGCTTGTTCGAAGTTATTTGGGGTGATTCAAGGGAAGCTCACGGCTGGAGGACAGCAACATGCCTAGATAAGTCCTTCATCTTGCTCTTTCCTTCTTTTAGTTGATATTTTACGTTTTAGATCTTGGTTTCAACATATTATATTCTTGTGATGTTATTATGCTTTCCTTGATCATTGCGAAGTGATTCTATCAGAGCATGATATTCGAGCATAATATTATGATTTCAGGCCATATAACACTACTGAACTCATTCTAGAATTTCCCTACTCTTACAATTCCTAAAGCCATATAGTAATGAAACATCTATGTTTTGTTCTGCCTTAAATGTGTTTCAAGAGTATGGGATAAATGTTGTTTGTGGTTGAACTGTGAATGATTCTTGAATGGGAAATCTAAGTTCACATAGATTCCTAACATACCAGTGTAGAGTCTATGTTCATGACATGTTATGAGAAGATGTAATTAAGAGAAGTAAATGCTATAGGCAGAAAGTTCTTTACCTTCAGAACTGCTATTAACTCTCTTCTCCCGGTTCTTCCTCAATCTCCAATTTGGCAGCACTTTGGTATGAGTTAAGTGAGTTGTAATTAATTGCTAAGGATTTACTCTTTATATAGAGTAATGAGTGTCTTGATTTAAACCACTAAATGTCTACATGTTGTCTTCTTTTAGGGCTTAATCTTTTGGTTATTAGGAGCTCATGTATTAACTTGTTCTTCTTGTGTTGAATGAACACAAATACCCAGGAATACGAACAAGAACGCAGCCCAAAAATGTTGATGCGACGCGCGAGTAACAAAACACACACTAAAGAGAAATTGACACAAACGATTTACGTGGTTCAGATCAGTGTGATCCTACATCCACGGAGGCAAAAGAACTCAGTATTATTACTATCAAGAAGATTACAAGAATCACAAGAATGTATGGTGTATCACTCCCAAGAAAGAAACTCCCAATCTCTCTATTGTAACTACCCACACTCTTTCTTCTTCTAAGTTTCTCACACTGAAATACAACAATGGAAATGGATACATATACAACAATGGAAATGGATACAATGGAAATACAACAATGGAAATGTATGGCAGTTACATGAGCTGCTAACAAACTTATAACTGCTAGTGTGCAGCCAACATGGGTATAACATTAGTATATGTATCGTGTATCCACCCTTATATCTCAACATCTTGTCAGCCGCCACCTTCATCAGCCGCCACCTTCATCATCGAGCCTGCTGCCCCTCAACTCAAGCTTCTAATCAATTTCTTAATCTGTATAATGTAGATTTCACTTCATTTTTTTTTTACATTTGCTGACATGTCAAATCTATTGTGTAAAGGCCTTTTCCATTTCCATCTTCATACAAAATCTAATTTGTACTACCTAAAATCTGATTTGTACTATTTTATAAGATCTGATCTTATTCGTTCATGGACTTTGAAATCAAATGTTTATTTTATTACTCCATTTATGAAGAATTAGTCACATATATATAAATATATATAAAGGTAGGTATACAATATAAATAGAAATTAATAATCTATATCTTCATAATCTTATTAATAACCTCAATGATTATTAATAATACTAAGAAGTTCGATTAGGCTAATACATTATGAAAATTCTTAATACTCACTAATAAACATTAGTCTGTATAAGCTCTCTCTTATAAAGAGATTTAAATTGAACCAGTTCAATTTAACATTGTAGGGGTTAATATTATCAATATGCTACTTGATTTTCTATTCATGATTAAAACTTTAGTAACCACAATATATTTAGTACAAAATAGTTCTAACGAAAAGAGCGGGGCATTACAGTTCTACCAAAAATCTATCCTTGTGACTAACATTTATTTGATAACTCATTTAAAATTGGACCTGACAACACAAAAAAAGAATAATAAAAATATTACGGTTATATATCTAAGCTAATTTGATTGAACCGTAAGTGATTAGCGTAAGTAAGTTGTGATCACATTTTGTGAGACAGTTCACATTTACGCAAATATCTTTATTTGTTGGCAAGCTAAACATTTTTCTAGGAATGTGGCTATATGTCTCTGCATACTATCCTCCCAAAATTTTCTCTTCAAATCCTGGTACCTCTTTGTATTTTGGGGGTGGGCAGTATAAGGTGTATCACTTGTTTTGCTCGTGATTTCATTTTTGAGTTTTTTTTTATTTTTTATTTATTTATTATGTGAAACACATAATCTTTCCTTATGGTGTTGGCAATATCGGCTTCCTCCCTATGTCTGGTAGCATTATTCTTCCTCATTTTGAATCGTATATTCCCCAAGTTCTCATCCTTCCTTTTTGCATCTATGTTTTATTTTTAAATCTAGTTTTACAATCATGTTCCAATAATTTCCTCCATTGTCTTAGGAGGTGAGAAAAATCCAGATTTGTTTTACAAAACTCTTTCATAAGTTCTTCTTCTGGAGTCGGAAGGAATATAAATTTTGAGAAAATTTTTTTTTACGACTTAGGGCATCGGCTACTACGTTAGCTTTACCTGGATGGTAGTTAATACCACAGTTGTAGTCTTTTAGTCTGTCGAGTCACATTCTCTATCTCTGGTTAAAGTCCTTTTTCTCAAAGTAGTACTTAGGACTCTCGTGATTTGTGTAAATTTATCACCGAATCTATAGAAATGGTGTCTCAATTTCCAAAGTAGTGCACAACATCTAATACCAGATCATACATTGAATAGTTCAATTTGTGCGACCTAAGTTTTCGTATGCTAATGTCTTCCTTTCATGCATCAACACACAATCTAAATTTTTTTTTAGACGCATCAGTGTAGACTACATGCTCTTTAGTTGGTTCAGGCACTACCAATGTTGGGGTGTTCATCAACTCCTCCTTCAATGGTTGAAGACTAGCTTCACATTCTGGAGATTACTTGATCTTGATTCATTTATGTAGTTTTGGTGTCATTGATTTCATTATTCGGGAGAATCCTTCGATGAATCTATCCAGCTTATGAAACTTACGGTTTCATTGTTGGCAAATTCCATCTTGGCGCGACTTCTATTTTTACGGAGTCTATCTTGGTTCCATTTGTCCAAATAAAGTCACTTCGTTGAGCTAAACTTAAAATTTATTGAATTTTACATAGAACTTCTCATTCTAGGGATTCTAGGGAAATTCTTAGATGTTTCTCATGTTCTTCTTCACTTTTCGAGCAAATATGAACATCATCTATGAAACCCAGACAACTTATGGAGATAAGGGTGAACACACGGTTCATCAGGTTCAAGAACACAACAAGTGCATTAGTTAATTAGAATGACAATCACTATAAACTCAAAGCAACATTACCTGGTTTGGAAAGCTATCTTATGAATATCTCCTGGTCGGATTGTTTTTTTTTTCAATTAATAATATCCTGATTCTTAAAGATGCCTTTGAGAAAATACTTGTTCCCTTAAGTTAATCAAATCATTCATATATCGTTGGTAAAAGATATTGGTTCTTGAGAGTATCTTGTTTTTCCTCCATTGTCTATGTGTATCCTCATAGTTCCATCATTCTCCCTTATGAAAAGCACAGGTGCTCCTCAAAGTGATATACTAGATTTGATAAATTCTAAATCTAATACCCGTGGGGTTATGACTTGGGTTCTCTAACTCTTTAGGCCATCTTATAGAGCATTTCAGGATATCGATGTTGATCCTGATCCAAGTTCGATCATAAACTCTAGTTATCTATCTAGTGGCAATTCTCACAATGCTTCTAGAAATACATCTGGGTATTTCCGCACAATAACGACGTCTTCAATCTTTCTCACTCCTTTTGAGTTATCCGCTTAAATAAGCTAAGTATACCTGACACTTTCCCTTACTAGCTTCTTGGTTTGCAGTACCAAGATGCTCGTCTTCCTCTAGTTCATGTTAGTCTCGTGAAAGTTTGTGGGTTCCTTTCCCTAGGGTCGAAATGAGGTTTGTTTTACATTACAAAGAATTGTGGCATAATTCTTGGTTAGTCAATTCATTCCTAATATTAGGTTCTCGTTGTTTTTCAAGATAACACTAAGGTCGTTCGCTAAGACTTTATATGATTCTAAGGTCATATCTAGGTTAGATCAAGAATTAGTGAGACTAGTAGTTCATCTTGAAGGTAAATGAATTTTGTAGTTGTCTCTACTAGTTCTGGTTTCAGCCTAAGATTATCTACGCATGTTTTTGCGATGAAAGAATGGGATACTCCATTATCTAATAATTTATTACTTGTCGAGGAGTGTTTCATACGTATCAGGTTTCCCTAATCTCCTCCAGGTTGTATTGGTTGCATCACATAAGCTCTAACCTATTGTGACTATCATTCATGCTTGCGTTGTTGGTACGGAAATAGTAGTGGTCGGGTTAGTAGCAACTACTATTATTGTTGGCGTGCTTGAAGTTGAGCCTGGATAGTTTGGGTATGTTGATTTGGAGTTTCTTGGTTAGACCTTATGTCTGCTCTTTCCTATTTGGTTGGACAAGCGTTAGCAAAGTGCCCTTTCATGATCTGGTCACACGTGTACTACCCGTCGCTACCATCTCGGCACACTCCTACATGCATCTTCTTGTACTAGTGACAAGGAAGAAACTTCTGCCAGTAGTTTCCTACCTAAGGAATTGGGTTTTGCTTCCTGAAATTCTGGGAATGTGTCGGTTCCTTCCAAAGCTTATTTAAGGTTTGGTTGTCCTAGTTGTTCTCCCATTTATGTTTTCCTTTAAAGTTTTGGGACTGTACTTGTCACGCCCGCTTCCTACTAATTCTAGTAAAGCCGGGAACATGACC
>JAPKLX010002134.1:1167-15141 GCA_026898415.1 Leonotis leonurus | reverse complement strand
TTCAAATCAATCAACAGGATTGCCAAGGAAAGGTTAGTAGAAGGACTACCAGATCAGGTGTATGATAAAGATCACATATGTGATGCTTGTCAAGCTGGAAAGCAAACCAGATCATCCTTTAGAAGCAAAACAGCTCACTCTACATCAAGGATATTAGAGCTGTTACATCTTGACCTGTTTGGACCAGTCAAACCACTGAGCATCAATGGGAGAAAGTACACATTGGTAATCATAGATGATTACTCAAGATTCACTTGGGTTATCTTTCTGCTGAAGAAGAAAGAGACTCTAGACAAGCTCCCTGATTTTTTACACAAGATCACTAAACAGAAAGAGATGAGTATAACCTCTATCAGAACAGATCGAGGAACAGAATTTCTCAACCAGAAGATTGAAGCATATTGCAACAAGATGGGAATCACTCATCAAACATCTGCTGCTCGAACTCCTCAACAGAATGGAGTTGTTGAAAGGAGAAACAGATCACTCAAAGAAGCAGCACGCACAATGCTAAACTCGACCAATCTACCAAAGAAATTCTGGGCAGAAGCCATCTACACTGCCTGTTATACTCAAAACAGATCATCCATTACACTCAGACATGGAAAGACTCCATATGAAATATGGAACAACAGAAAGCCTAAGATTTACTATTTTAGAACTTTTGGCTGTTTATGTTACATACACAATAATGGGAAATCTCAGTTGAAAACTTTTGATAGCAAAACTGACCCTGGAATATTCTTAGGATATTCTGATGTCAGTAAAGCCTATCGAGTTTACAATAAGAATTCTCATATTGTGGAAGTAACACCGCATGTTATCGTTGATGAGTCTATCGTTGAGTACAGATCACTAAATGAAAAGCAGACAGAGCAAACAGACAATCAGGTAACATCCAGAAGGATGAATGACCTATTACTGGAAGATATTCTTATCTGAAATTCAAAAATTGAGGATGAAGAAGCTATCACTCAACCTGCTGCTGAGGAGATCATACAGCAAGGGGGAACATCCCTACCCAATCTGGATGAGAACAGATCATCAACAGAAGACAGTGATACAATTACTACAAATGATGATCAACATCCAGAAGAAAGTCCAGATGAGAATCCATTTCATGCTACATCAACAGCACACCCTGAATTTGAGGAACCAACAGAACAACCTGATCTTGAGTTATCTGATGAAGAAATGACCAGGAGAAGAAGATGGATACAAGATCATCCACCAGAACAGATCGTTGGGAACCCATCAGATCGTGTGAAAACCAGAAGAATGCATGGAGAAAGTGCATTGTTGAGCTGTTATCTCTCTCGCATGGAGCCATCTGATGCTTATGAAGCACTTCAAGATGCAGATTGGATAATAGCAATGCAAGAAGAACTCAATGAGTTCAAAAGAAATGAAGTCTGGTATCTCGTGGACAGACCCAAACACCAAGGAGTAATAGGTGTAAAATGGGTGTTCAAAAACAAACGAGATGAGAATGGTGAAGTAGTCAGAAACAAAGCCAGATTAGTAGCTAAAGGCTATAATCAACAAGAAGGCATTGATTTTGATGAAACGTTTGCACCAGTAGCCAGATTAGAAGCCATAAGGCTATTTCTAGCATATGCTGCTCACAAACGGTTCAAGGTATATCAGATGGATGTCAAAAGTGCTTTCCTCAATGGTATCCTTGAAGAAGAAGTGTATGTGGAACAGCCACCTGGTTTTGAAGAGGCTGATCCAGATCAGAGAGTATACAGACTGGCTAAAGCAGTCTATGGTCTAAAACAAGCTCCTAGAGCTTGGTATGAGACCTTATCAACCTTTCTACTAGAATCTGGATTCAAAAGAGGATCTGTTGATAAAACCTTGTTCGTTATCAAAGTCAAGGAACACATTCTCTTAGTCCAGATCTATGTAGATGATATTATCTTTGGATCTCAATCTACCTATCTGTGTGACAAATTTGCTGAACTTATGAAAAATAAGTATCAAATGTCCATGATGGGAGAAATGAGTTTCTTTTTAGGTTTGCAGGTCAAGCAGCTACCAGATGGTATCTTTATTAATCAGACAAAATACATCAACGATCTGTTAGCCAAGTTTGGATTAAAAGACAGTAATTCAGTAAAAATCCCAATGCAAACCAATGGGAAAATTGGTCCAGATCCCGAAGGAAAACCAGCGAACATTACACTATATAGAGGGATCATAGGATCACTACTCTATCTAACTGCCAGTCGACCTGACATCACCTTTGCAGTTGGAGTATGTGCTAGATACCAAGCAAATCCCAAAGAGTCTCACATGGAAGCAGCTAAGAAGATACTAAGATACCTTAAGGGAACAGCCCAAATAGGATTATGGTATCCATGTGAAGACAACTTTGAGCTAACTGGATACACTGACTCAGATTACGCTGGATGCAAACTGGACAGAAAGTCAACATCTGGTACATGTCAGTTTCTGGGAAATAAACTGATTTCCTGGTTCTCGAAGAAACAGACATCGGTTGCCACTTCAACTACAGAAGCAGAATATATGGCAGCTGGAAGTTGTTGTGCACAAATACTGTGGTTAAGACAACAGCTCAAAGACTATGAGATTGATGTCAAGGAAATTCCTATTTTTTGTGACAGCTCAAGTGCTATAGCAATCACACAGAACCCAGTATTGCACACCAGATGCAAACATGTTGATGTGAGACATCACTTTATAAGAGATCATGTTGAAAGAAAACATGTACAGATTGAGAAAATACACACTGAGATTCAGAGAGCAGACATTCTCACTAAGGCATTACCAGAAGAAAGATTTAAGATGCTTTGTGGAAAATTAGGACTCTTAAATCTTGAAGATAGGACCAGATTGATCTAACCAGATCAAATTCAATATTCCAACAGGGAAACAAAACCAGATCATCATGGTACAGATTGACAAAATAAAATCCAACAGGGAATTGATATCAGATCACTAAGTATATGTCAATACAGATTGATCGAATTCCAACTGGGAATTACTAAAGAAATCAACCAGATCGATAGTTCTCACCATAAAATAGATTGACCTTGACCAGATCACTTAATGCCACGTGGATACTGAATTAATATATTTCTTATTAATTAGTAATCCATTACTTGATTAAGGGGGAAAGGTCAACTATATACGGCGACTAATTATCTATATTCTGACATTAGATATCAAAATCTTTTCTCTTTTGATGATTAGATACAGTAATTGGGAGACGTGATCGAGAAAACATCTTACCAAATCAAGAAAAAGAGAAATAAAAGACTGCAACAAAGATAACGTGCCATATCACCACCGTTCGATTATAGCGCGTGCATCACACGATTAAGAGAGGCGACTATGGATTGAAAACCTAGTACATGGAAAGGCGGGAAAGCAGAAAAAGGGAACGATTTTTGAAAATCTCTTACTACTTTACTTATCTTCTCTTTTGCATATATAAATTGATAAGGCGTTTCGTGTATCACTCCCACCTCCATATTTCTCGAAACACTTAGAAAACTTTCTGCCTTCCAAAATTCTCTCTTCCTTTGCAAATCTCCCATTTTCTCGCAACAATGGCTCCTAGACCATCTGCTTTTCTCGACCAAGCAAACTTTCTGAAACCTTACATTCACCAAGACCTTTTCGCGGTGCTTGACACCTTCGGGTTTCATAAACTGGAAAAGGCATTCGATCTTGTCCGCCAGTGCAAAGGTTTCTTGTTTAAAGTTTATTTAATTTTATCCCTATAACTTGCATATGACAAACTGTGTTTACTCTGTATATCTACATACAATTACTGCGATATCAATTGCTAGCCTGCATAAATTGCCTTGGAGCACTTATACTTCACTGATGGAAGGATAGTGCTCACATATGCCCTACTATGTTTTCTGTAGGTTTCTACAATATAATTACTTCACACCCGGTGCACTTCCTACCCAAGGATGTTGCTGCCTTCTACCTCTCATGGCAGGGAGAGAGAGGTGGAGATGAGGCCACCATAAGGGTGAGTAAAGGGAATACTGTCAGCAACACTCCCTACAATGTTATTAACCTCATCAACGCTGCTTATAAAGTCAAGGATGAGGGATTAGAACTGGGTGAAATTACTGCAGAACAACTGCAAGAAGCTGTGGAGATGGTCATGATCGTGCCCATCCATTACACAAACAGGATGTTTGTTCGCTCACTTCTCGCACCAGAGTTCAGGATCCTGTTTGAATTCGTTCAGCGGATTTTCCTAAATCACAATGGATCCTACGACCAAGTCACTCATGAAAAGTTCAGGATATTAGCTGCAGTGGTTCTTGATCTGCCCGTCAACTGGAGCAGGATCTTATACGATCTCTTGGCAAAGGAGGCCAAGATGATCCTATTCGTGAAAGGCAGCTCCCCTGGCATTGAAGTTAAAAGGAGCACACTTCGACATTCCACAAAGATCAGCTTTATGCTGGAATCATTCTTTCCTCATCACCAATGGGATTCAGCAATTGAGTTCAATGCGAAACAGCATTTTCCAAAGGACCAACATCAGATTGAAATGTCGATGGGCATTTCAGCAAATCTGATTACCAGAGCAAAGGACCCTGTAGTCTTTAATGCTCTGATGGAGATGGGGAACTCGAATCCAATCTGGATTCCTCCATCTGGTCCAGCAGATCACTCCACAAAATCTAAGGTCACCAAGGAGAAGCCAGCTGAGAGAACCCCCTCCAAGAGAGTGACCAGGAGGGCCAGTTCTGTTGAAACAGATACTTCTACAGCAGCTCAGCCTAAACCAAAACGCAGACGGCTTCACAAACTGACCGCCGAACCTCAGACTGAAGCACCTGCTGCTGCAGAAGCTGTTATCCCTCAACAGGAGGTGGAGGCGGAAGAAGTTGTTGTGCTGGTTGGTGAACCAGAAGATGTGGAACCTCTGTCATCAGTACATCCAGACCAATCCAAAGACTTCTCCCCAGCTCACACGATAAGCTCATCTTCTGCTGAATCTCTGGAACAAATCAATGAAGAAGATGAAGAAGATATTGAATCTTCAGATGAAGATGTGGAGAAGAACACAGCTCAGTCTGTGGTGAAAATGATTGAGGCAGAAGCAGACAGGGCTGTCCTCAACATATTCCCAGGCATCCAGCTCACACCAGAGAGCTATGATGCAGCAAAAAGGGTCAAATTGCTGCTGCTGATCAAAGACAAGGAGTTCTATGTTTTAGATGCACTTCTTAAAATCAGAACAATTGACCAGCTCAAAGCAGAGGAAGCCACACTATTAAACATCTTTGAAGTCTCATCTGTCACTGAGCTACGAGAAAGGTACTCACAATCCATCCTTGCAATAGCTCAGCTAGAAGCTCAGAAGCTACAGATCAATCTGAGAGAAATATATGAGAAGGCTGGAAAGCTAGACTTTTATGCCACTGTAGTTGATGAAGAAGATGTTGAGACTGCCCCATCTGTTGCTCACCAACAGGATGCCGCAATAGCAGACCCTGCACCAGACCAGGTCATGACTGACACTAGTGTGCCGATCACTACCCCACCAACTGAGGAAGAACTAGAAAAGGAAGAACTCCTTGGACAGACCATCGGAGGCGAGCTCACCAATGACATCATCACTCCTGCTGTTGCAGCTGCACAGAACATACATGTGCAGACATACACCTTGGAAGAAATATTGATGGACCAACATCAATCCCCATCTATCATTCAAATCAGAGATCTCATTTCCAAGAAGGTGGATCAGTACATGTATGGAACGCTGACCACGGTCCAAGATGAAGCCACCCGCATACTCACAGAGTTCAATGACCACCTGAAATCTCACGTTGATCAGGTCGACTCTGATTTGAGGCGAATATGCCGGGTGAAAATTGACGAACTAAGCAAGAAAATGGACGATGACCGGGCTGCTGCTGAAGAACGCAAAGCACAGATTGATTAGAGTCTCGTTACTACAGAACTCAAAGTGCAGGAGATGTACAAAATCGTCACCACTTTTGCTGCCAAAGAGAAAGACATGGTACACGCCATTGTCCAGGAGCAGACTGATGGTCTAACAGCAGACATAGTCAAAGAAGCAAACACATACACCAGATCACTGCTCAGATAGTTCGAATCTGATGGCAAAGCCTTTGTAGAAAGGAAGTTACATGACCTGCAATACCCCACATCAGCTCTGATCAAGTCTTATTTTGATGAAACTACTGACATCAAGGGAGATCAGGAAGAGATCAAAGCGGATCTGGTCAACTCGAAAGCCTCTCTTCAAAAACAGATTAATGATTCTAATCTGAACATCACCTCTCTGTTATCCCAAAGATTTGAATCTGATAAAGAGGTCGCAGAGTTGAAGGCAGAGGTCACTTCCCTCAAGACATTCATTCAATCCTTTATTGATGATGTCGAAAAGGGGGAAGGGAATGGGAAGAAAAAGCCATCTGCTGTACAAGAAAAGAAGAAAGAGAAGGCAGCTGAAGAAAAGAAAAAGAGCTTAACAGGATCTGGGTCTGGTGCATCAACTGCAAAGAAACCAGCCAGCTCTCCTTCCTTCCAAGCACAGAAGACTCTTTCTCCAAGCAGATCGAGCCAGTCTCAACCTTCCAAGAAAAAGAAAAGAGCAGGATCCAGCTGGTTCTCATCTGCTCCCATACGCAAATCATTGACAAAACAGGGAGAGACCAACTGGGTCCCAGATCACTTGAAGGAAGGATTTGAAGGCCTGAAATATGGATTCATCATGTGTCGCTATTTCCTCAAGGAACCTCTTTACTGTGAGGGGACACCAAATGAAGCCTTCAATCTATACCTTGATCAGAATGATGCAAGAGATCTGGTGGAGGAGATCAGAGCAGCAGCTGCTAAAGCCCAAATCTCAATAACTGCTCCAGAAAGGGAGTTCAGAACCTGTCCCACTATCCCTGGGACAGACCTCCCTGACAAAACCTTTCTGCTAAACTTCATAAATCAGCTGGCAGAAAACAGAGGATATAAGGTGGATGCTGAAGACCCATATTACATAAGGGTAAGAGAGGGAGTATACGAGAGTGTCCAGCTTATATCAGACGAGACCAGAGCAAAGTTGAAGAGACAACAAGAGGAGAAAAAGAAAAGCAGATAGACTTACTTCTCATATCTTCATGATCTGTTTTTCTTATGTGCTTTTGTTCTTGATCAAATCTGTAAACTCTTCTGTCTGCAATATATGAAGCATTTTTGAGTTTCTGATGACAACATTTTATTGTCCAGAACACATATAAAAGCATTCAAAACGTTATAAACTTAATAACGTAATTAAATCAATCTGGATATCAGACCAGATCGCTCTTTATAAGCTGATAAGATTCCTCTTGTAAAGTGTAGTTTCGACATCATCAACAAGGGGGAAATTGTTGGGAACCCTAAAGATTTTAGTGTTGATGATGGTATCTCGAAACACACTTAGCTTAGAACAAAATCTTTTCTTCATATAAAACCAGATCACTATGGATAAGGCGTCTTCTGTTATGGAACAGATTAGGAGATGACTTAAAATGTAAAGGAGATGTTCCTATAGAAGTCATTCTAAAATAGAATAGGATGAAAGTCAATGCTTTATGTCTAAGAAGAATCGATCTGCTGTAACAGACAGCGACCAGATCGATGACCAGATCGATGCCTACAGCGATGAACCAGAATGATTGAGTCATCAAGCCATCAGCTGACATCATCCTTCAGATCATATACACTTGCCACGTCAAGATCAAAGTCCATCCAACAGGGTTTGGAAAGAAGATCTACAATTAAACATATAAGGAAAGAGACCGTTAGCAATCTGATTTCCATAAATCAAAGATTGAGTCAACCTTTCCTGTATAGCAAGAACAGATATGATGGAAATCATGGATTGGCAGTATACCATCTATCTCACGCCAATCAACAACGGCTAGAATTTTAAAATTCAAAGCCTATATATGTTGAAGACAAAATCTGGAAAAGAAGAGAACACGCACGAGCTATACTGCAATTATCCTTCAAGTATTCTGCATTCCAGACTTAGAGCTTCAACATTCTGTGATTCTACATCACACCAACCACCTCGATTCAAGTCTGTCTTGTCGAGAGAAAGAAGATCACCCTGCTAGCTAGTAGTTTTCTAGTGGTAACGTAGAGGTAATCTGTTGTAAAGGGACACGACCCTTATCTCGTGCATAAGTATCACTCTAGTTGTGATTGGTACTTGTGACTCGTTCTCCACGAGTATAAAGAAACAGAGTATCCTAGTAGTGGATAATCTGGTCTAGTTTTGACCAGATTGTGGACGTAGGGATTTCCCGAACCACGTTAAACAACTGTGTGCTTTACATTTCTGAAATCTTTATATTTCCTGTTGTTTATTATTCTAACTCTCTGCACTCTCATCCATCTGCATCTCAATCAATCTCCTAAACAATCTGATCAATAATTAAAGGTTTTCTAAACAAGAGCAATCACTAATCCACCATTATTCCGCACTCACTCTACACTTAGAAAATAATAAGATCACTCTTATTGTCTGCTAAGTGTTCTTCACTAAGAGAGTAATCTGTTTGGACTAAATCAGCTACTGATCTGCATATCGATCTAATTAGTCACTGCCGAGCAATTTCTTATATAGAATAGCTTGAGTTCTCTTATAATCAGTCAAGTAAAACCGAAAAGTTAGTATTTGGTGTATTCCCCCCCCCCCCCATACACCAAACCTTGCTCTTTCGGGACCAACAGGCATTTTCATAATTTTATAAAAAATTGAAGGGTAAAATTGTAATAGCAATACTTTATCTAAGGTTTAAACACTTCTACCAAACAATATATAAATTTTATCTCACTTTTTATTTTATCTACCAAACACAAACCCATATGAAACTTAACTCCTCATATCCTAACTCCCCGTACAAAATTTAACTTGTCCACTTTCATCCTAACCTATCTACCAAATGGATCCTTAGTAGTCAACCACCCACACCCATTCATTTATCTCTCTCTCTTTGCATACACCTTCTCTCCGTCGAGACTTCTGCCTTCCTCGTCGTCTCCGTCGAGTTCTCAGCCTCGCTCTGTGGTGACGCGTCAGCGCCGATGTTGTCTCTCGTTGGCTCACCCTCTCTCCGCTCTTCTCTCGACTGAAGTGGCGCCATCGACGGCGCTTCCTCTTCCAGCGATGAACTACCTCATCTATCTTTTCTTATCTCCCAAAATTTTCTCCTTCATACAGCCTCATCTCATCTATCTTTTCTTTATTTCCTTCTCTCTTTTCTGCATCTCACCCTCCCTAACCTTCTTGCTCTCTGTTTTGATCTTGTTCTACACATGCAGCTCCTTCTCTTCTTCGACAGACAGCAGTGGACAACACCCAATGGGGATTCCCTCTATCGTCTATTTACTTTTCTGACTCTGCTGCCTACTGTCTCCTTCTGGTAAGTCTCGTTCTCTTTTCCTTATTCCGTTTCTTAATTCTCTAGCTCTGCATGTGTTAATTTCTGAAATGTTTTTGACTAAACTCTAGTCTTAGATAAAAAGTCTTGATTTTGTTCTGAATAATTTTAATATGTGCAGTATAAACTCTCTCCTTCGTTCCTCCGCTTCGGGTGCAGAGCAGCAGTGCCCAGCAGTGTTCAGCGGCGCCCAGTAGTGGCCTTCGCCGCTGCTCCATCGGCGAACCTCCCTCTTTGGTTCTCCTCTCCCTTTATTTGTAAAGGTAGGATTTTTCTTTTCCCTTATGTTCAAACTCGTGCTTAATGTTTTTAATTGAGCATATGCCTAATTATTGTTTGAGGAAAAATCCTTAATATGTTCCTTGATTTCTGATTTATATTTCAATAATATACTAACTCATCATCACTGACTCTTCTTATCTAATTAGCATATTTTATTCTAAGTTCATTACTATGCTTAAAATGGAGATTTTGGAAATTCTAACTATGTACAGATTATGATCACTCTATTATTGAGTTCTGAACCTATTAGCTTATGAACCTAAAGAGAGTGTGTATTAATCTGTAACCTCTCTGATGATACAATATAATAACTATATAACCTGCCTACAAATCATACTGCAAAAGATTCAAGGTGTGGGTCTTTGTTAAGAGGGTTATTATGCTGTGGTTTTTTTTTTTTTTTTGATTTAAGTTCAAGATATACTTAACACTGAATCTTGAGCTTGTTCATAGTTTGACTTTAGAACTAGCATGTAAACTTGAAAGATTTGGTTCAAGATCTCACCACTTTTCTAATTTCTACTTGATGTCTATACTTGACGCTTAACTTAGGAAATGAAGAGTAAAACATCGAAGGTTGAGTCTTGCATACCTAAATGTTGACTCTTGTTTCCTGACTTGAACTTGTTGTGGGATATGGGTAGAGTTTTCTCCTTCTTGTTCTCCTTACCTTACACTCTAGTTAAGTTTTCTAATTGCGGTGTGAGTTTGGAGGTTGATTTCTGAAGTGTTTCTAGCTAACTTTTTAAGATTCTTAGAGAGCTTGTTATTTATAGTGTGAGCTAGGCTAGGGTGGTACGGTGAATGGTTGGGTTTGATATTTGTTTGATATGGTATTACCTCACAAAATTTCTGATTTTTGATCTTCATATCTTCATTTTTGTTTTTATGCTGCAGATACTTGCATCATGGTAACGAGAAGACAAACACAGCAGGCTTCTGGAGGGGGTAAAAGGAAATCTTCTATTGGCAGGGGTGTTAAGTCTCTTTCTTTGAAGATATATCTTGATTCTTATTGCATCATCTACGCTAGGCTATTTTGCTTTATGTTTGCAGTTTTCAGAATGGTGGCAGCCAGGTCAGCATTGGGGCTGCTCTTTTGGCTTCTTCTCACCGAGCCACTGTCCAAAACCAGATCTCTCCTCTTTCCTTATGTTTTGTCTTATGTTCTTGCAGGTTCTATAATGATGGCAGGGAGACGAAGAAGATTATCAGCACTCAACCATGACCTCTCTCTCTCTTTCTACTCGATTTTGCTATCCAAGCAGCTTCTTCTCCCTTTTCTTTCACTAGATAGCATCTTGCTTTTATGTGTACTTAACAATTCTACTTTGTTTTGTTACATATTTAGAAGATCTTTGTAGAAGTTGCTTTATTTTGTCTTATTAGTGAGTCTTTATTTGGTATCCAACTATTTCTAGCTTTGAGGCTTCTAGCCTTAGCTTAATAAATTCAGATTGTCTTCTTTTCGTCTTCCTTTTCTATTTCTCGTTCTGGACTCCTTATACATACATGTGTAACATATGTAAATTTTATATTCAGATGATCATGTAATATATATATATACTGTACTGTACCTATGACTTCTTAATGTGTATATTTCTACAATACGGACCTGTTAGAACTGTTCTGCCATAACCATAGCAACTATAGTCAGTAGAATTAGCAGATTTGTTAGAACTCTTACCTCAATTTTGTTATCAGATCGATCTTGATCTCTACTCTTCTGGTACTTGTTCTTGTTGTCTTTGTAGAATCTGTGATACTTCCTCGATATGGTCTCTATCTTATCCATTCTCTTCGCGATCATAGCAAATTCTTTGAGTAGTTTATCATAAGAAACTTTTTGTGCTACAACAGGTGCAACTAGTTCTTCTGCTCCAGTCTTGGCTTTGAAAGCTATATCCTTATCTTTCTTGGAATTGCTTTCACTCTTCTTGCTAGATGAGTGTTCGGGTCCATGGATTCTCTTAATCTCGCATTCATGACCAGCTAGATGATCAAGTAGTGCTTCAGTGGTGAGAATGTTGAAATCACCTCGTAGTGGTTGCATAGTTGCATATATCTCTTAGCTTGGTGGTAGTGCTCTGATGACCTTGAGATTCTTCTCTCTCTGGGTGTACTTATCTTTCTTGAAAGCAGATACCTCTAGCAAAATCTCAATGAACCTGTTCCTCATTTCTTCAATGGTCTCTCCAGGTCTCATCTTGAAATCATCAAACTTGTTGCAGACCATCGACAACTTGTTCTCGATCATGGCTTTTAATCCAAGGCTGAGTTCATAAAATGCCTCCCAAATTTCTTTAGCTGTATCCAGATCTTGAATCTTTGCCAGATGGACTCCTTTGACTGTGCTGGAAATAATTCCTTTGGCAAAGTCATCCAGGTTTGCTTCACGTCGTTCTTCAGATGTATACGTTCTGGGATCTTTGAGCACGTTCCCTTTGACTACTCCAGTTTCAGTGATACGAGTCTTCTCTTCATAGATTGCTAATGGACCTTCTTCTACTCCAGCTTTGATTCTGAAACTCCATTCTCTGTATCCTTGGATAGAGAATTCTTCGCAGGCTCTAATGACAGAAGATTCTATAATAGCAGATAGTATGCAAGTGAATGAAAATAGGTTTTCCTAGATCTATTCATGTTGACCACGCAGGTTTCAACCTTGTGAAATAGAAATAATGGTCTGTTGAACCACTGCTCTAATACAACTTGTTAGTCCCGAAAGAGCAAGGTTTGGTGTATGGGGGGGGGGGGAATACACCAAATACAAACTTTTCAGTTTACTTGACTATTTAACTAGAGAGATTAAGCTTTCTCGTAGGTGAGATTGCTAAGATTGATAGAACAGATCGCTGACCAGGTTCACTACCAGTTGACTAGTGATCTGTCCAAACAGATTCTCTCTTGTGAGTTACGCTAAGCAGATAGCAAGAGTGATCTTGTTATCTAACAGAGTGTACTGTGCGAAAATATGGTGGATTTAGTGTGTTGCTCTTATTATAAAACCTTGATAAATACTTACCCAAATAGATTAAGAGATTAATTAAAGCAATGCAATCTTGCATGCAAGTGCAGGGTTAGTGAATAAACAACTAAAAATAAGATGCGTAAAGTAAAGAACAAAGTTGTTTTTATGTGGTTCAGAAAACCCCCTACGTCCATGGTACAATCAAACTAGATCGGATATCCACTACTTAGGATACTCTCTTCTTTATACTCGCTGAGAACGAGCCACAAGTTCCAGTTAAAACTAGAAAGAAACTTGAGCACGAATATGGGTCGTGTCCCTTACAACTTGCAGATAAATCTACTACAAAGTACCTTCACTTAAATCCACTAGAAAACTACTAGATAGCGAAGATATCATCCTTCTTCTTGTCAATAAGACAGACTTGAATCGAGGTTGGTGTGATTTCGATCACGAACGGCTTGAACACGATCTTGATTGTGAAATCTTCTTGTAAAATACTTCAGTGATAGAGTAGATTTCTCGGCAGAGTTCCAGCTTGAAAGTTCATCAGTTGATCAGTCTGTACTCTTCCAGATGTCGTTCGAAGCTTTTATAGGTGTTAAATTTCGAATTTCTGACCCTTGTGGTTGATTGGCGTGAGATAAATGTTGATTGTCAATCAAGGATGTGAATCCCTAATTTTATCCTCTTGCCTTGTAGGAATGGTTGACTGAATCTCTCTTGATATGGAAAGCAGATGGCTGATTGATCTCTTTCCTTTCTTTGAGCTTCGATTGATTCACCTCCCTTCTTTATATCTTGATTGATTTACTTTCCAGCTTCGTGAAATCTGATGACGTGGCATAAGGATAAGATTCTTTCTAAGTACATTTGGATGACGTTTTGCATACCAGATGACTTAGATAAATATCAGATCACTAGTACAAATTTTATCATACACTACGGTGCATACACTACGGTTTTTTCATCTACCGTAGTGTATGTGCGTTTTTTTTGTTAAAGACTACGCTTTATAAAAAATCCGTAGTGTATGTAAATAATAGACTACGGTTTTTAAAAAACTGTAGACTATGTGCGTGTATTTTCATACATAGACTACGGTTTTTTTAAAAACCGTAGTCTATGTGCGTGTAATTTTAATACATACACTACGGTTTTTAAAAACCGTAGTCTATGTGCATGTATTTTTAATACATACACTACGGTTTTTAAGAACCGTAGTCTATGTGCGTGTAATTTTAATACATACACTACGGTTTTTAA
>JAPKLX010000984.1:11901-31385 GCA_026898415.1 Leonotis leonurus | reverse complement strand
TGTTTCGAAAGACCATCATCAACACTAATCTTTAGGGTTCCCAACAATTTCCCCCTTGTTGATGATGTCGAAACCACACTTTACAAAAGGAATCCTATCAGCTAATACAGATCGGTCTGGTCTGGTTTTCCAGTTTGATCAGATTACGTTATTAAATTTATAACGTTTAAGGATAGTTTATATGTGTTCTGGACAATGAATTGTTGTCATCAGAAACTCAAACTGGATTCATATATATATATATAGAGTCAAAGAGAGTTTTACAAATATCCAAAACAAGAATGAGAAAAGAGAACAGATCATAAAAGATGAAAAATAGAAGACTATCTGCTCTTTCTCTTCTCCTCCTATTGTTTCTTCAATTTTGCTCTGGTCTCGTCAGAGATAAGCTGAACACTTTCATACACTCCCTCTCTTACTCTAATGTAATCTGGATCTTCAGCATCCACTTTGTACCCTCTGTTTTCTGCTAGCTGGTTTATGAAATTCAGCAGAAAGGTTTTGTCCGGGAGATCTGTCCCAGGAATAGTGGGACAGGTCCTGAACTCCCTTTCTGGAGCAGTTATCTGGACATTGGCTTTAGCAGCAGCAGTTCTGATTTCTCCCACCAAATCCTTTGCATCATTTCTATCCATGTACAGATCAAAGGCTTCATTTGGAGTCCCCTCACAGTAGAGAGGTTCTTTGAGAAAATATCGGCACATTATGAATCCATACTTTAACCCTTCAAAACCTTCCTTCAGATGATCTGGGACCCAGTTGGTCTCTCCCTGTTTTGCCAGTGACCTGCGTATAGGAGCAGAGGAGAACCAACTTGATCCAGCTCTTTTCTTTTTCTTGGGAGGTTGGGATGAGCTGTTTGGAGTGAAGGTTTTCTGCGCTTGGAATGAGGGTGGGCTGGCAGTGCTTGGTCGATCTGTTGTGATGGCTGGTTTCTTTGCAGTTGAAGTACCAGATCCAGACAAGCTCTTCTGTTTCTTCTTTTCTTGCGCAGCAGCAGCAGATGGCATTCTCTTTGCACTCCCTTCCCCCTTTTCGACATCATCAATGAAGGATTGAATGAATGTCTTGAGAGAGATGACCTCGTTTTTCAGCTCAGCGACCTCCTTGTCTGATTCAATTCTGCTAGACAGCAGCGAGGTAATGTTGAGATTGGAGTCGTTGATCTGTTTCTGAAGAGAGGCTTTTGAATTGATCAGATCAGCTTTGAGCTCTTCTTGATCACCCTTGATGTCAGCCGTTTCATCAAAATAAGACTTTATGAGAGTTGATGAGGGATACTGCAGGTCGCGTAGCTTTCTTTCCACAAAGGCTTTGCCGTCAGATTCGAACTGTCGGAGCAGTGATCTGGTGTATGTGTTTGCTTCTTTGACTATGTCTGCTGTGAGACCATCAGTCTGCTCTTGGACAATGGCATGTACCATGTCTTTCTCTTTAGCTGCAAAGGCACTGATGATCTTGTACATTTCCTTCACTTTGAATTCTGTAGAAAACAGATTCTGATCAATCTGTGCCTTACGATCTTCAGCTGCAGCTCTGTCATCATCCATTTTCTTGCTTATCTCCTCAAGTTTCAAGCGACAGATGCGCCTCAGATCAGTGTCGACCTGGTTGACATGAGATTGCAGATGGTTGTTGAATTCTGTCAGGATGCGTGTGGCTTCATCCTGGACCGTGGTCAGCGTTCCATACATATACTGATCCACCTTCTGTGAAATAAGGTCTCTGATTTGAATATTAGATAGGGATTGATGCTGGCCCATCAATATATCTTCCAAGGTGAAAGTTTGCACATGTACATTCTGGGCAGCTGCAACACCAGGAGTGATGATGTCATTTGTAAGCTCGCCGCCGATGGTCTGACCAAGGTGTTCGACCTCTGTTGGTGCAGGTGGAGTAGTGATCTGCACACCAGCGTCAGTCATGACCTGGTCTGGTGCAGGTGCTGCTATTGCTGCACCCGGTTGGTGAGCAACAGATGGGGCAGTCTCATCATCGTCTACATCCACAATGCTGTCATAAAATTGTAACTTCCCAGCTTTCTCATAAATCTCTCTCAGATTGATATGCAGCTTCTGAGCTTCGAGCTGGGCAATTGCAAGAATGGATTGGGAGTAGCTTTCTCTTAGTTCAGCTACAGATGACACTTCAAATATATTCAGCAGTGTGGCTTCCTCTGCCTTGAGCTGGTCAATTGTTCGGACTTTAAGAAGCGCATCTAAAACATAGAACTCCTTGTCTTTAATCAGCAACAGCAATTTGACCCTTTTTGCTGCATCATAGCTCTCTGGTGTGAGCTGGATGCCTGGAAATGTGCTGATTACTGCTCTGTCAGCCTCTGCTTCAATCATTTTTATAACAGTCTGAGCTGTTTTATTCTCCACATCTTCATCTGAAGATTCAATTGCTTCTTCATCTTCTTCATTGATTTGTTCTAGAGGCTCAGCAGAAGATGAGCTGATCGTGTGAGCTGGGGAGAAATCCCTGGGCTGATCTGGGTGTACTGTTGACAGAGGTTCCACATCCTCTGGTTCATCAACCAGCACTACCATTTCTTCCTCCTCAACCTCCTGTTGAGGGATAGCAGCTTCTGCAGCAGCAGGTGCTTCGGTCTGTATCTCAGCAGACAGTTTGTGAAGCCTTCTGCGTTTGGGTTTGGGCTGCTGTGCTGCGGTAGAAGTATCTGTTTCAATAGAACTGGCTCTTCTGGTTACTCTCTTGATAGGAGTTTTCTCTGTTTGCTTCTCCTTAGTTGTTTGAGATTTTGTGGATCGATCTGCTGGACCAGAAGGAGGTATCCAGATAGGATTTGAACTCCCCATTTCCATCAGAGCTCTGAAGACTACAGGATCTTTAGCTCTGGCAATCAAGTTTGCTGAAATGCCCATTGACATTTCCAGCTGATGCTGATCCTTTGGAAAATGCTGCCTGGTGTTGAATTCAACCATCGTATCCCACTGATGTTGAGGGAAGAATGACTCAAGCATAAAGCTTATCTTTGTTGAATGACGCAGGCTGCTTCTTTTTACTTCAATTCCAGGAGAGCTGCCTTTCACAAATAAAATCATTTTGGCCTCCTTTGCCAACAGATCGTACAAGATCCTGCTCCAGTTGACTGGCAGATTAAGAACCACGGCGGCCAATATCCTGAACTTCTCGGGGGTCACCTGGTCATAGGTTCCATTGTGATTTAAGAAAATCCTCTGTACGAATTCAAAAATGATTCTGAACTCTGGCGCGAGAAGTGCACGGACAAACATCCTGTTGGTGTAGTGGATAGGGACTATCATGACCATTTCCACAGCTTCTTGCAGCTGTTCTGCAGTAATCTCTCCAAGGTCAAGTCCCTCATCCTTCACCTTGTACGCAGCGTTGATGATGTTGATGACATTGTAAGGTGTGTTGCTTACTGTATTTCCTTTACTCACCCTGATGGTGGCCTCATCTCCACCTCTCTCTCCCTGCCACGAGAGGTAGAAGGCAGCAACTTCCTTGGGTAGGAAGTGCACAGGGTGTGAGGATATAATCTTGTGGAAACCTACAATGAACATAGCAGTATAGATGTGAGCACTATCCTTCCATCAGTGAAGTATAAGTGCCACAAGAACAGTTTATGCAGTTCTATGTAATTTACAGATATCACATACAAGAGAAAAGATACAGAGTAAAAACATTTAGACATTAGAATACGAATTAAAAGCGAAACATGAAACCTTTGCACTGACGAACGAGATCAAATGCCTTCTCCAGTTTATGAAACCCGAAGGTATCAAGAACCGCAAAAAGGTCTTGGTGAATATAAGGTTTCAGATAGGTTGCTTGTTCCAGAAAAACAGACGATTTGGGAGCCATTTTTGCTAAAAAAGAGAGAATTTTGCAAGAGAGAATTTTGGGAGGCAGAGAATTTGCTAAGTGTTTGAAAAAGGTTTGTAAGCGTAAGTGATACACGAACCGCCTTATCAATCTATATACGCGAAAGAGAAGATAAACAAGGTAATAAAATATTGAGAAATCCTTCCCTTTTTCAGCTTCCCGCCTTTCCATGTACTAGGTTTTCTACCCATAGTCGCCTCTCCTTTTCGTATGATGCACGCGCTATGATCAAACGGCTATGAGATGGCGCGTTATTTTTGATGCAATCTTTTATCTCCCTTTTTCTAGATTTGGTAGATATTTTTCTCGATCACGTCTCCCAATTACTGCATGCAATCATCAAAAATAGATGATTTTGAAATCTAATGTCAGAATAGAGATAATTAGTCACCGTATATAGTTGACCTTTCCCCCTTAACCAAGTAATGGAATAATAATTAATGATAAATATTAATCCACGTGTCATTGGGTAATCTGGTTGAGGTCAATCTGGTTGAGCGTCTGTCAATCACTTTCTGTTAAAGATATCTCTTATCTTTCTGGTTGAAGCTTTTCTGGTTCAACTTTCTGTTAAAGTTTAACTAACTTCACTTTGAGACTTGCTGGTTTGAGACTCTCTGGTTTAGCTTTCTGTCTTTGATCAATCTGGTTGCTTTTTAGTAATTCCTGGTTGGAATTTTATTTAATCTGTATTGATATTTGTGTTAGTGATCTGGTGTTAGTTCCCTGTTGGAATTTCTGGTGATCTGTATCTTATCACTCTGGACCATGATGATCTGGTTTTGATTCCCTGTAGGATTTTATCAATCTGGATCATGATGATCTGGTTTAGATTAATCTGGTTTAGATCAATCTGGTTTAGATCAATCTGGTTAGATCAATCTGGTTCTATCCTCAAGATTTAAGAGTCCTAGCTTTCCACAAAGCATCTTAAATCTTTCTTCTGGTAATGCCTTAGTGAGGATATCTGCTCTCTGAACTTCAGTGTGTATCTTCTCAATCTGTACATGTTTTCTTTCAACATGATCTCTTATGAAATGATGTCGTATATCCACATGTTTGCATCTGGTATGCAAAACAGGATTCTGGGTGATTGCTATAGCACTTGAGCTGTCACAGAAAATTGGTATTTCTTTGACATCAATCTCATAGTCTTTAAGCTGTTGTCTTAACCACAGTATTTGTGCACAACAACTTCCAGCTGCCATATATTCTGCCTCTGTAGTTGAGGTGGCAACTGATGTCTGTTTCTTTGAAAACCAAGAAATCAGTTTATTCCCTAAAAACTGACATGTACCAGATGTTGACTTTCTGTCCAGTTTACATCCAGCATAGTCTGAATCAGTATATCCAGATAGCTCAAAATTGTCTTCACATGGATACCATAATCCTATATGGGCTGTTCCCTTTAGATATCTTAGTATTTTCTTAGCTGCTTCCATGTGAGACTCTTTGGGATTTGCTTGATATCTAGCACATACTCCTACTGCATAGGTAATGTCAGGTCGACTTGCAGTTAGATAGAGTAATGATCCTATGATCCCTCTGTATTGTGTAACATTTGCTGGTTTTCCTTCAGGATCTGGACCAATTTTCCCATTGGTCTGCATTGGGATCTTCACTGGATTACTATCTTTTAATCCAAACTTGGCTAGCAGATCGTTGATATATTTTGTCTGATTGATAAAGATACCATCTGGTAGCTGCTTGACCTGCAATCCTAAAAAGAAACTCATTTCTCCCATCATGGACATTTGATACTTATTTTTCATAAGTTCAGCAAATTTGTCACACAGATAGGTGGATTGAGATCCAAAGATAATATCATCTACATAGATCTGGACTAAGAGAATGTGTTCTTTGACTTTGATAACGAACAAGGTCTTATCAACAGATCCTCTTTTGAATCCAGATTCTAGTAGGAAAGTTGATAAGGTCTCATACCAAGCTCTAGGGGCTTGTTTTAGACCATAGACTGCTTTAGCTAGTCTGTATCCTTTCTTATCTGGATCTGCCTCTTCAAATCCAGGTGGCTGTTCCACATATACTTCTTCTTCAAGGATGCCATTTAGGAAGGCACTTTTGACATCCATCTGGTACACCTTGAATCGTTTGTGAGCAGCATATGCAAGAAATAGCCTTATTGCTTCTAATCTGGCTACTGGTGCGAATGTTTCATCAAAATCAATGCCTTCTTGTTGATTATAGCCTTTGGCTACCAATCTGGCTTTGTTTCTGACTACTTCACCATTCTCATCCCGTTTGTTTTTGAACACCCACTTTACACCTATTACGCCTTGGTGTTTGGGTCTGTCCACGAGATACCAGACTTCATTTCTTTTGAACTCATTGAGTTCTTCTTGCATTGCTGTTATCCAATCTGCATCTTGAAGTGCTTCATAAGCATTAGAAGGCTCCATGCGAGAGAGGTAACAGCTCAACAGCGCACTTTCTCCATGCATTCTTCTAGTCTTCACACGATCTGATGGGTTCCCAACGATCTGTTCTGGTGGATGATCTTGTATCCATCTTCTTCTCCTGGTCATTTCTTCATCAGATAACTCAGGATCAGGTTGATCTGTTGGTTCCTCAAATTCAGGGTGTGCTGTTGACGTAGCATGAAATGGATTCTCATCTGGGCTTTCTTCTGGATATTGATCATCATTTGTGGTAATTGTATCATTGACTTCTGTTGATGATCTGTTCTCATCCAGGTTAGGTAGCAATATTCCCCCTTGCTGTATGATCTCCTCAGCAACAGGTTGAGTGATAATTTCTTCATCCTCACTCCTAGAATTCCAGATAAGAACATCTTCTAGTAAAAGATCATTCATCCTTCTGGTTGTCACCTGATTGTCTGTCTGCTTCTCATCTGGTGATCTGTACTCAATAATAGACTCATCAAATACAACATGAGGTGTTACTTCCACAATATGAGAGTTCTTATTGTAAACTCGATAGGCTTTGCTGACATCAGAATATCCTAAGAATATTCCAGGGTCAGTTTTGCTATCAAAAGTTTTCAACTGAGTTTTCCCATTATTGTGTATGTAACATAAACAGCCAAAAGTTCTAAAATAGGAAATCTTAGGCTTTCTGTTGTTCCATATTTCATATGGAGTCTTTCCATGTCTGAGTGTGATGGATGATCTGTTTTGAGTATAGCAGGCTGTGTATATAGCTTCTGCCCAGAATTTCTTCGGTAGATTTGTAGCATTAAGCATCGTGCGAGCTGCTTCTTTGAGTGATCTATTTCTTCTCTCAACTACTCCATTCTGTTGAGGAGTTCGAGCAGCAGATGTTTGATGAGTGATTCCCATCTTGTTGCAATATGCTTCAATCTTCTGGTTGAGAAATTCTGTTCCTCGATCTGTTCTGATAGAGGTTATACTCATCTCTTTCTGTTTAGTGATTTTGTGTAGAAAGTCAGGGAGCTTGTCTAGAGTCTCTTTCTTTTTCAACAGAAAGATGACCCAAGTGAATCTTGAGTAATCATCTATGATTACCAAAGTGTACTTTCTCCCATTGATACTTAGTGGTTTGACTGGTCCAAACAGATCAAGGTGTAACAGCTCTAGTGTCCTTGATGTTGAGTGAGCTGTTTTGCTTGTAAAGGATGATCTGGTCTGCTTTCCAGCTTGACAGGCATCACATATATGATTTTTATCATACGCCTGATCTGGTAGTCCTTCTACTAATCTTTCCTTGGCAATCCTGTTGATTGATTTGAAATTAAGATGACTTAATCTCTTATGCCATAACCAGCTTGTTTCTGATACAGTCTTAGTGACTAAGCAGGTCTCGATCTGGTTTGTCCACTGGACAATATATAACCTATCCTGCAATTTACCGGTAAGGAGTATTTCATCTCCTTCCTTATTCTTCACCAGACAGTTGTTAGTATCAAAAACAATCTGATTACCATTAGCACAGAATTGACTTACAGAAAACAGATTATGGCTAAGACCCTCAACGTATGAGACATTAGAGATTGTGGTCTTGCCAACAGTAATGTTTCCATACCCTCTGGTATATCCTTTTGAATTACATCCAAAAGTGACCTGTGGGCCTGGTTTCTCTATGTAATCTGTCAGTAGGTTCTTGTCACAAGTCATGTGTTTTGAACAACCACTATCTATAATCCAGATAGTTCCTCTGGCTATCTTACTCCTTCTTGCAGTTCTTTGATCCTGCAATTAATCACACTTAGCTACCCTTTCAACGTTTGGGTGCTTGATTATTAGCAAACAATCCTTTTCGAATCCAGAATATTCTAGGGTTAGGAACATCAATATAGCAGGTAATGATGTTTCCCTCATTATCTGCTTTAGACACAGAGTGTATTTCAGATGGATGAAATCTCTCTATCTTATCATTCTTCAATCCTTTCTTAACTGGTGCTGTCCTGTTGACATTATTGTTTGGTGGTGTCCTGTTGACCCTTTTGTTGTAAACCTGTTCTGGTTGTGTGTAGTAGGCTGGTTGTCCTTTTGATTGATGGTATTGCTTGTTGTCAGTCTGTTTTATGACCATCTTTTGAGGAAGATTTTTCTTGTTTTTCAAGTCTATCACTTGATCTGGTATTCTCTTCCTTTCTGGTACGAATCTTATAGTTCCTGAAGATTTTTCTGAGTGACCTGGATATCCCAATCCAGATTTTCCCTTTTGTTGCAGATTGATTAGCAGCTTGGCACGCTCATCACTCTTGTAGATCATTTCTTTTCCTTTCTTGATCTTCTCTTCAGCAACGTTGTATCTAGAGATTAGATCCTTAATTTTTGAATTAAGAGAGTGAATCTCACTGTCTTTGCTCTTGATCTGTTCTTCCAGATCGGCAACTTTGGCAACAAATTTAGTATTTGCTGTGCTTAAGATCTGCTCAACTTTCTTCAATCTGTCATTCTCTTCAACAACTTCTTTAAACAGTCTTTTGATGCTTGAGTAGCTTTTGAACATCTCATCTATTTCATTCCATGAATATTCTGCTTGATCTTCACTTTCCTGTTCAAGATTATTTTCATTATCTGAGGAATTTGAGTAGCAAGAATTTACCTCAACTTCATCTAGACCGTTGTCTAAGCCTACATAGCATTCATTCCAGCTTTCTTCGTCGTCAGCAATGAAAGCCTCATCATTTTCTGATGAACTGTCTGAAAAATGACTTGAGCTGCTTGAGTTCTGTTCAGCTATCATGGCTTTGCGCTCATTTTTAAGCTTTCGATCTCTTTTAGCTCTTAGTTCTTCTCTTTGGCCTCTGGACAGATTAGGGCAATCTGTTTTGAAGTGACCTGTTCTGCCACATTCAAAACAAGTGTAATCTGTAGAGCTAGAGGTCTTTGTTGGTTTAGTAGTCTGCTGTTTAGATTCATTTTTGTCATCAGATCGATCATTATCATACTTCCTGTTGAAGTTCCTCTTATTATCTTTGTAGAAGCGTCTGTACTTCTTCGATCTGGTTTCCATCTTGTCCATTCGTTTAGCTATCATTGCAAATTCTTTTAAGAGTTTGTCATACCCTTTCTCTTCATCTGGAGTAACAGACTCAGAAGGATCATCTGGTTTGCTCTTCGCTTTGAAGGCTACCTCTTTGTCCTTCTTTGAATTGTTATCTGCCTTTTTGGACAGATGATCTGGTCCTCGAATTCTTTGAATGTCACATTCATGACCTTCGAGGTGATCAAATAAGGTTTCAGTAGACAGATCATTGAAGTCTGCTCTTAGGGGTTGCATTGCAGCGTAGATCTCCCAGCTTGGTGGAAGTGCTCTAAGAACTTTCATGTTCTTCTCCCTTTGAGTATACTTATTCTTTTTGAACGCAGATATCTCTAGAAGAATTCCAGTGAATCTCATCTTCATCTGTTCTATTGTCTCGCCTGGTTTCATTTTGAATTCATCATATTTGTTGCAGGCTAGAGACAGTTTGTTCTCAATCATCACTTCAGATCCAAGCGCCAGGTCTCTCAAGGCTTCCCACATCTCTTTGGCTGTATCAAGATCTTGGATCTTGGCCAGATGTACGCCTTTGACCATGCTGGAAATGATCCCTTTGGCAAAATCATCGAGATTTGCCTCTCTTCTTTCTTCGGAGGTATATTTCCTGGGATCTTTTTGGACAGTTTCTTTGACTGCTCCTGTATCTGTGATGCGAGTGGTCTCTTCTGTGATTGCCAAAGGCCCTTCTTCGATTACTTTCCACATCAGGCAGTGATGGGCTTTGAGACACATTTTGATTCTGAAACTCCATTCTCTATATCCTTGGATAGAGAATTCTTCGCAAGCCCTGATAACAGAAGACTCCATAACAGATAGTATGCACGTGTATGAAAAAGGTTTTCCTAGATCTATTCAAGTAGACCACGCAGGTTTTAACCTTGTGAAACAGAACAATGGTCAGTTTGAACCACTCGCTCTGATACCACTTGTTGGTCCCGAAAGAGCAAGGTTTGGTGTATGGGGGGGGAATACACCAAATACTAACTTTTCAGTTTACTAGACAATTTATATGAGAGCTCAAGCTATTCTGTATAAGAAATTTGCTTGGAATGACTGACCAGATCGATAAACAGATCAGTATCTGATTTAGTCCAAACAGATTACTCTCAAGGTGAAAACACTTAACAGATAATAAGAGTGATCTTATTACCTTTTGAGTGTAGAGTGAGTGCGGAATAATGGTGGATTAATGATTGCTCTTGTTTTGAAAACCTTAAGGAGTTAATCAGATCGTTTAAACAGATTGATTGAGAATGCAGCTAATATGATAGTGCAGAAGGTTAGGATAATAAACAACAGATAATAAGAATGCAGAAAAGTAAAGCACACGATGTTTAACGTGGTTCGGGAAATCCCTACGTCCACGATCTGGTCAAACCTAGACCAGATTATCCACTACTAGGATACTCTGCTTCTTTATACTCGTGGAGAACGAGTCACAAGTACCAATCACAACTAGACTGATACTTATGCACGAATGAAGGGTCGTGTCCCTTTACAACAGATTACCTCTACGTTACCACTAGAAAACTACTAGCTAGCAGGGTGATCTCCTTTCTCTCGACAAGACAGACTTGAATCGAGGTGGTTGGTGTGATGTAGAATCACAAGATGTTGAAGCTCTAAGTCTGGAATGCAGAGTGCTTGAAGGATAATTGCAGTATAGTTCGTGCGTGTTCTCTCTTCTTCCAGATTGTTGACTTCAACTATATAGGCATTGAATATTGAAATTCTAGCCGTTGTTGATTGGCGTGACATAGATGGTATATTGCCAATCAATGATTTTCATCATATCTGTTCTTGCCATATAAGAAAGGTTGACTCAATCTTTGATTTATGGAAATCAGATTGTTAACGGTCTCTTTCCTTATATGTTTAAAAACGTAGATCTTCTTTCCAAACCCTGTTGGATGGACTTTGATCTTGACGTGGCAAGTATATATGATGTGTAGGATGATGTCAGCTAATGGCTTGATGACTCAATCGCTCTGGTTCATCGCTGTAATCATCGATCTGGTTATCGATCTGGTCATCGATCTGGTCGCTGTCTGTTACAGCAGATCGATTCCTTTGAGCGTGAAATCTTGACCTTCATCCTATTCTAAGTTGAGAATGACTTCTATAGGAACATATCCTTTACATTATAAGTCATCTCCTAATCTGCTCCAAAACAGAAATCACTTAAACTATAGTGATCTGGTTTTTACACGAGGAACAGGTTAACATACAGACCAGCTAAGTGTGTTTCGAAAGACCATCATCAACACTAATCTTTAGGGTTCCCAACAAGAATGCATGGAGAAAGTGCATTATTGAGTTGTTATTTATCTCGCTTGGAGCCATCTGATGCTTATGAAGCACTCCAAGATGCAGATTGGATAATAGCAATGCAAGAAGAACTCAATGAGTTCAAAAGAAATGATGTCTGGTATCTCGTAGACAGACCCAAACATCAATGAGTAATAGGTGTAAAATGGGTGTTCAAAAACAAATGAGATGAGAATGGTGAAGTAGTCAGAAACAAAGCCAGATTAGTAGCTAAAGGCTATAATCAACAAGAAGGCATTGATTTTGATGAAACATTCGCACCAGTAGCCAGATTAGAAGCAATAAGGCTATTTCTAGCATATGCTGCTCACAAACGATTCAAGGTATACCAGATGGATGTCAAAAGTTCCTTCCTCAATGGTATTCTTGAAGAAGAAGTATATGTGGAACAGCCACCTGGATTTGAAGAGGCAGATTCAGATCAGAAAGTATACAGACTAGCTAAAGCAGTCTATGGTCTAAAACAAGCCCCTAGAGCTTGGTATGAGACCTTATCAACCTTTCTACTAGAATCTGGATTCAAAAGAGGATCTGTTGATAAGACTTTGTTCGTTATCAAAGTTAAAGAACATATTCTCTTAGTCCAGATCTATGTAGATGATATCATCTTTGGATCTCAATCTACCTATCTGTGTGACAAATTTGCTAAACTTATGAAAAATAAGTATCAAATGTCTATGATGGGAGAAATGAGTTTCTTTTTAGGGTTGCAGGTCAAGCAGCTACCAGATGGTATCTTTATCAATCAGACAAAATACATCAACGATCTGCTAGCCAAGTTTGGATTAAAAGACAGTAATTCAGTAAAAATTCCAATGCAGACCAATGGGAAAATTGGTCCAGACCCCGAGGGAAAACCAGCTAACATAACACAATACAGAGGGATCATAGGATCATTACTCTATCTTACTGCCAGTCGACCTGACATCACCTTTGCAGTAGGAGTATGTGCTAGATATCAAGCAAATCCCAAAGAGTCTCACATGGAAGCAGCGAAGAAGATACTAAGATATCTTAAGGGAACAGCCCATATAGGATTATGGTATCCGTGTGAAGACAATTTTGAGCTATCTGGATATACTGACTCAGATTATGCTGGATGTAAACTAGACAGAAAGTCAACATCTGGTACATGTCAATTTTTAGGGAATAAACTGATTTCTTGGTTCTCAAAGAAACAGACATCAGTTGCCACTTCAACTACAAAAGCAGAATATATGGCAGCTGGAAGTTGTTGTGCACAAATACTGTGGTTAAGACAACAGCTCAAGGACTATGAGATTGAGGTCAAGGAAATTCCTATTTTCTGTGACAGCTCGAGTGCTATAGCAATTACACAAAACCTAGTATTGCACACCAGATGCAAACATGTTGATGTGAGACATCACTTTATAAGAGACCATGTTGAAAGAAAACATGTACAGATTGAGAAAATACACACAGAGATTCAGAGAGCAGACATTCTCACTAAGGCACTACCAGAAGAAAGATTTAAGATGCTTTGTGGAAAACTAGGACTCTTAAATCTTGAAGATAGGATCAAAACCAGATCATCATGATCCAGAGTGATAAGATCCAGATCACTAAAAATTCCAACAGGGAACTAACACCAGATCTCTAATACACACGTTAATACAGATTGAATAAATTCCAACCTGGAATTGCTAAAAGAAAGCAACCAGATTGACCAGAGACAGAAAGCTAAACCAGAGAGTCTCAAAACCGGCAAGTCTCAAAGACAGAAAGCTAAACCAGAGAGTCTCAAAACCAGCAAGTCTCATTGACAGAAAGCTAAACCAGAGAGTCTCAAACCAAAAAGTCTCAAAGTGAAGCTAGTCGATTTTAACAGAAAGCTGAACCAGAAAAGCTTCAACCAGAAAGATGAAAGATGCCTTGAACAGAAAGTGGTTAACAGACGCTCAACCAGAAAGTACTTCAACCAGAATGTGGTTAACAAATGATCAACCAGATTGAGAGTCTTACCATAAATGAGATTGACCTCAACCAGATTACCTAATGCCACGTGGATATGGAATTAATATTTCTATTAATTATTATATTACTTGGTTAAGGGGAAAGGTCAACTATATACGGTGACTAAATATCTATTTTCTGTCATTAGATTTCAAAATCATCTATTTTTGATGATTGCATGCAGTAATTGAGAGACGTGATCGAGAAAAATATCTACCAAATCTAGAAAAAGTGAGATAAAAGATTGCATCAAAAATAACGCACCATCTCATAACCGTTCGATCATAGCGCGTGCATCATACGAAAAAGAGAAGCGACTATGGGTTGAAAACCTAGTACATGGAAAGGCGGGAAAGCTGAAAAAGGGAAGGATTTCTGAATATTTTATTACCTTACTTATCTTCTTTTTTCGCGTATATAGATTGATAAGGCGGTTCGTGTATCACTTACTCTTACAAACTTTCTCAAACACTTAGAAAATTCTCTGCCTTCCAAAGTTCTCTTTTCCTTCGCAAAACTCTGTTCTTTAGCAAAAATGGCACCAAAATCTTCTATTTTCCTCGAGCAAGCAAGTTTTCTAAAACCTTATATTCACCAAGACCTTTTCGCGGTTCTTGATACCTTCGGGTTTCATAAACTGGATAAGGCATTCGACCTGGTTCGTCAATGTAAAGGTTTCTCGCTTCTATCCTTATTCGTCGTCAATTCTGTTTGTTCTTCACTATCCTTCAAAATTACTTTTGGACAAACTGCTTCTTTACACATGTTTCTCTCTGTGCTCTTTGTGATATTAATTGTTAAAACTGGATACATTAACTTTGTGGCACGTATACTTCACTGATGGAAGAATAGTGTTCACATATATACTACTGTGTTCTATGTAGGTTTCTACAATATTATCACTTCCTACCCCATGCACTTCCTTCCTAAGGATGTTGCAGCCTTCTACCTCTCATGGCAGGGAGAGAAAGGTAGAGATGAGGCCACCATCAGGGTGAGCAAAGGAAGCACTATTAACAATACTTCCTACAATGTTATCAACATCATCAACGCTGCTTATAAAATCAAAGATGAAGGCCTTGATTTAGGAGAAATTACTGCAGAACAGCTGCAAGAAGCTGTGGAAGTAGTGATGATAGTTCCAATTCACTACACAAACAGGATGTTTGTACGCTCACTTCTCGCGCCAGAATTCAGGATATTGTTTGAATTCGTACAGCGAATTTTCCTTAACCACAACGGGTCTTATGACCAGGTTACTCCTGAGAAGTTCAGGATATTAGCAGCAGTGGTTCTCAATCTGCCTGTCAACTGGAGCAGGATCCTATACGATCTCTTGGCAAAGGAGGCTAAGATGATCGTACCTGTGAAAGGCAGTTCACCTGGGATCAAAGTGAAAAGGAGCAGCCTGAGACATTCAACCAAAATAAGCTTTATGCTTACATCCTTCTTTCCCCAACATCAGTGGGATACCATAGTTGAATTCAACACCAGGCAACACTTTCCCAAGGACCAGCATCAGATAGAAATGTCGATGGGCATTTCAGCAAATCTGATTGCCAGAGCTAAAGACCCTGTAATCTTCAACGCTCTGATGGAGATGGGGAGTTCAAATCCTATCTGGATTCCTCCTTCTGGTCCAGCAGATCGATCCACAAAATCTCAAGCAACCAAGGAAAAGCAAACAGAGAGAACCCCTACCAAGAAAACAACCAGGAGAGCCAGCTCGGTTGAAACTGACATATCTACAGCAGCTCAACCACCAAAAACTAAACGACGAAAGCTTCAAAAACTGGCTGATACAGAACGAAGCCCAGAACCAGCACAAAAATCTGCACTCCCTCAACAGGAGGTTGAGGAGGAAGAAGTTGTTGTACTGGTTGGTGAACCAGAAGATGTGGAGCCTCTGTCAACAGTACACCCAGATCAGCCCAGGGATTTCTCCCCAGCTCACACGATCAGCTCATCTTCTGCTGAACCTCTAGAACAAATCAATGAAGAAGATGAAGAAGCAATTGAATCTTCAGATGAAGATGTGGAGAATAAAACAGCTCAGTCTGTGGTTAAAATGATTGAAGCAGAAGCAGACAGGGCTGTCCTCAACATATTCCCAGGCATTCAGCTCACACCAGAGAGCTATGATGCAGCAAAAAGGGTCAAATTGCTGCTGCTGATCAAAGACAAGGAGTTCTATGTTTTAGATGCACTTCTTAAAATCAGAACAATTGACCAGCTCAAGGCCGAGGAAGCCACACTGCTCAATATCTTTGAAACCTCATCTGTTGCTGAGCTAAGAGACAGATACTCACAATCCATCCTTGCCATAGCTCAGCTAGAAGCTCAGAAGTTGCAGATCAATCTGAGAGAGATCTATGAGAAAGCTGGAAAGCTAGATTTTTATGACAGCGTGGTCGATGAAGAAGAAACTGAGACTGCTCCATCTGCTACTCACCAGCAGGGTGCAGAAATAGCAGAACCTGCACCAGACCAGGTCATGACTGACACTGGTGTGCAGATCACTACCCCACCTGCACCAACTGAGGAAGAACCTGCATCAGCAGAGGAAGAACTCCTTGGTCAGACCATCGGAGGCGAGCTTACAAATGACATCCTTACTCCTGCTGCTGCCGCTGCACTTAATGTCCATGTGCAGACATACACCTTGGAGGACATATTGATGGACCAACATCAATCACAGTCTCATACTCAAATTACATATCTCATTTCCAAGAAGGTGGATCAGTACATGTACGGCACACTGACCACAGTCCAAGATGAAGCCACACGCATACTCACAGAATTCAACGATCATCTGCAAACTCAGGTCAATCGGGTAGACTCTGATCTGAGGCGAATCTGCAGACAGAAGATTGAAGAGATCAGCAAGAAAATGGATGATGATCGTGCTGCAGCTGAAGAACGTAAGGCACAGATTGATCAGAATCTGTTTTCTACAGAATTCAAAGTGAAGGAGATGTACAAAATCATCAGCGCCTTTGCAGACAAAGAGAAAGACATGGTGCACGATATAGTGAAGGCCCAGACTGATGGGATAGCTGCTGATGTTGTCAAGGAAACCATCTCCCATACCAAAGCTATGCTCAGGCAGTTTGAAACTGATGGCAAATCCTTTGTGGAAAGGAAGTTACACGATCTGCAGTACCCAACATCCACTCTAATCAAATCCTACTTTGATGAAACTGCGGACATCAAGGCAGCACAAGAAGAGATCAAATCTGACCTGGCCAATGCACAGACTTCTCTTCAGAAACAGATCAATGATTCCAACCTCAACATCACCTCGCTGCTGTCTAGCAGATTTGAATCTGACAAGGAGGTCGCAGAGCTGAAGAATGAGGTCACCTCCCTCAAGACATTCATTCAATCGTTTATTGATGATGTCGAAAAGGGGGAAGGGATTGGGAAGAAAAAGCTGCCATCTGCTGCGCAAGAAAAGAAGAAAGAGAAAGCAGCAGCAGAAGTAAAACAGAAGAGCTTGACTGGATCTGGTGCATCCACTGCAAAGAAACCAGCCAGCTCTCCTTCATTCCAAGCCCAGAAGACATTTACTCCAAGCTCGAGCCAGTCTCAACCCTCCAAGAAAAAGAAAAGAGCAGGATCCAGCTGGTTCTCATCTGCTCCCATACGCAAATCACTGATAAAACAGGGAGAGACCAACTGGGTCCCAGATCACTTGAAGGAGGGATTTGAAGGACTGAAGTATGGATTCATCATGTGCCGTTATTTTCTCAAGGAACCTCTCTACTGTGAGGGGTCACCAAATGAAGCTTTCAACTTATACCTTGACCAGAATGATGCAAGGGATCTGGTAGAAGAGATCAGAGCTGCTGCTGCAAAAGCCCAAATCCAGATAACTGCTCCAGAAAGGGAGTTCAGAACCTGTCCCACTATTCCTGGGACAGACCTCCCTGACAAAACCTTTCTGCTGAACTTCATAAACCAACTAGCAGAAAACAGAGGGTATAAGGTGGATGCTGAAGACCCAGATTACATAAGGGTAAGAGAGGGAGTATACGAGAGTGTCCAGCTGATCTCTGATGAGACCAGAGAAAAGATGAAGAAGCAACAAGAGGAGAGAAGAAAAAGCAGATAGTAGTCTTATTTCTTATATCTTTATGATCTGCCTTTTTCTTATGATCTGTTCTGTCTATCTGTAACCTCTCTTGTCTTCTTATCAATATATGAAATCCATTTTGAGTTTCTGATGACAACAATTCATTTTCCAGAACACATATAAACTATCCTAAAACGTTATAAACTTAATAACGTAATTTGATCAATCTGGAAAACCAGACCAGATCGATCTGTATAAGCATATAGGTTATCTTTTGTAAAGTGTGGTTTCGACATCATCAATAAGGGGGAAATTGTTGGGAACCCTAAAGTTTTTAGTGTTGATGATGGTATCTCGAAACACACTTAGCTTAGAACATAACCTGTTCCTCGTGTAAAAACCAGATCACTATAGATTAGGTGATTTCTGTTTTGGAACAGATTAGGAGATGACTTAAAATGTAAAGGAGATGTTCCTATAGAAGTCATTCTCAACTTAGAATAGGATGAAGGTCAAGATTTCACGCCCAAAGGAATCGATCTGCTGTAACAGACAGCGACCAGATCGATGCCTACAGCGATGAACCAGAGCGATTGAGTCATCAAGTCATTAGCTGACATCATCCTACACATCATATACACTTGCCACGTCAAGATCAAGGTCCATCCAACAGGGTTTGGAAAGAAGATCTACGACTTAATCATATAAGGAAAGAGACCGTTTACAATCTGATTTCCATAAATCAAAGATTGAGTCAACCTTTCCCATATGGCAAGAACAGATATGATGGAAACCATTGATTGGCAATATACCATCTATCTCACGCCAATCAACAAACGGCTAGAATTTAAAATTCAGAGCCTATATAGTTGAAGACAACAATCTGGAAAAAGTGAGAAAACACTCGCGAGCTATACTGCAATTATCTTTCAAGCACTCTGCATTCCAGACTTAGAGCTTCAACATCTCGTGATTCTACATCACACCAACCACCTCGATTCAAGTCTGTCTTGTCGAGAGAAAGGAGATCACCCTGCTAGCTAGTAGTTTTCTAGTGGTAACGTAGAGGTAATCTGTTGTAAAGGGACACGACCCTTCATTCGTGCATAAGTATCACTCTAGTTGTGATTGGTACTTGTGACTCGTTCTCCACGAGTATAAAGAAGCAGAGTATCCTAGTAGTGGATAATCTGATCTAGTTTTGACCAGATCGTGGACGTAGGGATTTCCCGAACCACGTTAAACAACTGTGTGCTTTACATTTCTGCACTCTTTATATTATCTGTTGTTTATTATTCTAACCCTGTGCACTATCATATAATCTGCATTCTCAAACAATCTGCTTAAACGATCTGATTAACTTCTTAAGGTTTTCTAAACAAGAGCATTCACTAAATCCACCATTATTCCGCACTCACTCTACACTTAGAAAGTAATAAGATCACTCTTATTGTCTGCTAAGTGTTTTCACTAAGAGAGTAATCTGTTTGGACTAAATCAGCTACTGATCTGCATATCGATCTGTTTAGTCACTGCCAAGCAATTTCTTGTACAGAATAGCTTGAGCTCTCTTATAATCAGTCAAGTAAAACTGAAAAGTTAGTATTTGGTGTATTCCCCCCCCCCATACACCAAACCTTGCTCTTTCGGGACCAACACATAGATATGAAAAGTGATTAATATAGCACAAAAAATAGAAGGATGCAATAGCCGAAGAACTTATAGTTATATTAGTTTATAA
>JAPKLX010000984.1:0-11891 GCA_026898415.1 Leonotis leonurus | reverse complement strand
ACTCTGTTTCCCCTTTTTTGTTGTTTTGGATGTTAACCTGAATGTTTGGTACGATTATGTTTTGCTAGTTTATAAAATCCTTGTTGGTATTTTCCTTTGTGAATCATCATCTTCAACCATTTAACCTTATTGTCTGAGTTTTTGTTTTGGTAAATTGAAACCAGAGTTCGTAAACAAAACAGGGCAGCGTGTGGAAAGTTCTTTTTCGTTCGTTTCATCTATCCAAATTCTATCAAAATTTGTATCATTTTAAAAATATTCTCATTACCTTTCTAACGGTACCTTCGGATGACAAATCGGAGTCCAGATGAGTAAGATATGATCCTGTGAAGTTAGAGTGTCAAATCTGCCCTGAGGGTTCCTACGAAATTCACGATTCAATTTATCCATGAGATTCAATTTCATTTCCAAGAGTTTCTTTATTAATCGAGTCATGGTCTAATTACTTAACTAAGATATGGTTAAGAAATTGGGCTGTGACAAAGATTTCAAATAAGAAACTTACTATGATTACACTACTTGGATGGAGAAGTTGATCTCCACCTTAAAACCTTCTTCTAAATGTAAAACTACAATCTACAGTGTTTTCAGAGATAGCTCTTATGTTTTTGAAAAAAGAGATATGAGAGAATTATTTCATTTTTCCTTAAAATCCCATAGAAAACCGCCACATTAACGGGCCCAGCGACCCTTGAGAAGCCAGCGGCCGCTTGCTCCCCCTCACTGGCGCACAAATTTTGTAGGCCCGACCATCGCTGGCATGTGGCCTCTGTCCTCCGATTCTTCTGCATCCCTGCAAGTGCTCGCTGGCCTACAACTTCGCTCCTTTCGTGTCATTTCTCCCGTCGTGCCATTCTCGACCCGTGCTGCTTCAGCTTAGCTTCCTCAACATTTTCGGCATTATTTCAGCTCACATTAGCTCCTTCTCGTCATCTTACATACAAAACAAGAACAAACTTAACATGAAATTAAAGGCACCCAATTTACTCCATGTAAAAGTTAAACACGACAAAACACGAACCAAAAACACTCACAAAAATGAGCTAAACAACTCCCCCACACTTAACCATTTGCTTTTCCTCAAGCAACATCCAATCTCAATGCACTGTCTCTAATAAAAAATTAACACGCAAAGCCCAATCTGCATTCATACCTTCAATTCAAAATTTAGACTAGACTCGACTCTCAATCGTATTTGGTCAATCAATCAAAACGTAGTGTGGCCTGTTACTAAATTCATCAACATGAAAACGAACGATGTACACACATCTCACACCTTCCTATCATTCACACTTCGATTCCCCCTTAATTTATTACGCCCTTCTAGCGTTTATTATTCTTTTTTTGAAGAGTTAATACTATTTTTTTTTCTTTTTTTTAAGGGAAACCGAACACGTAAACACTAAGGAGTCGTCACTCATAATCCGAATCATGATCGGTCCATGACAACTAGCCAAGCAACATGTCCCACTTAAATATCTTAACCACACAACCTAGCCCAATCAAGAACCGAAACTAATTTTAGTCCACCACCATTCATATCAAATACCGAAGCTCACATGTTAATAATTGATAGTCATCAACACAAGGAAATCTAACAAGCAAGATAACGTGCATATGATCAAGATTGGGGAAGCATATAACATTACAAATCACAATCATAAACAAATCATTACAAATATAAACACTGGACAGAACGTAATATAGAAACGTTACAGTACGACAACAAACAAAGACATAAACACATGAGAATCTAATAAATCTCCCCCACACTTAAGTAATACAATGTCCCCATTGTATAAAAGCAAAGAGGGGAATAGATGACTTCCCTGTTGAATGATAAAATTAAGAAACGACTTTTGAAAAACCGAGATTATTCTTAAGAGTGGTAAGGTCCGTCTATCTTTCCACTGGTCTTCCGCTGGACTACATATCTAACTGAATGTACATGTATTCTTCAATTCCATTCCCTCTCCTTTATATATATATATATATGTGTGTGTGTGTGTGTGTGTGTATGAAACAAAAATAACTAAGCATAAACTAGAAATAAGCAAAAACATAAACTAATGATATGATTTAACGTGAGTTACCTCCCACTTATCGTCATGAACACGATACTACATTCTCCCCCTTGAGTTAGTTAGGTTGGCTAAGAATCTTGTCCTTCCTACTCTGCATACGCAACCTGCTACCGCAACAAACAAATCAAACGCAACTTGGGGGAGAGAGATATCCTAAAATAAAGAAAAATAGAGAAAAATTACAAAAGAACACTACACAACAAGAAGAAGCACGAAAGCATCTAAACACGACAAAAGGAAAAATCACAAGTACATAAAAGGATAAACACAAACAACAATAACACTTAAACCAAGAACGCCTAAAGTCTTCCCCGACAACGGTGCCAAAATTTATTCAATTTAAACATATGAGTTTAAGTTCTCGCAATTAAACGAGGCCTATAGTACGCAGTAAACTAACCCTAGTCGTATCTCAATAAAATCTTAAAAAGGTTCCTAATTCAAGTGCTAGAAATTAAACATCAAGGGTTCTAAATATGCTATAAAGATGCAACATGAAGATAACTAAAAGCATTAACTGATAATTAAACTAAATAGATAGAATTTGGAATTAAGGCTCTAGGGTATAAACATTTACGTGGATCATCACATGATATGATTATTCATGCATTCATTCGTATAGCTAGAATTCTCAAAAGCTATCTAATTACTAACTTTCGTATTTACAATTAGATCGTGACTCCAACTCTCGTACTTAAGCCACACAATCAAGAACTCAAGATTACAAATGAATACTCGGTTAATACGTTTCCGATTACAACCGATAATGATTGGACTTTGATCCGGCTCAAGGATTGTCTCTCGACCTCACACTGCGTCTAATGAATTGCAACGGTGATCAATCGGTACAATCAAATAAGCATAATCCAAACAACAAGCATGAATAACATAACATCAATAATCAACAAGAAATTCAGCCCTAGTGGAGATTCAATACTACACACTTCATTCATACAATCATAAGCAAGAATTCAAATAAGAAACTTACTATGATTACATTACTTGGATGGAGAGGTTGATCTCCACCTTAAAACCTTCTTCCAAATGTAAAACTACAATATACAGTGTTTTCAGAGAGAGCTCTTATGTTTTTATAAAAAGAGATATGAGAGAATGATCTGATATTTCCTTAAAATCCCGCAGAAAATCGCCACATCAGCCGCTGGCTTCCCAACGGTCGCTGGCCTGTGGCCTCTGTCCTCCGATTCTTCTGCATCCTAGTGAGCGCTGAGAAGCCAGCGCTCGCCGGCCTTCAGCCTCGCTCCTTCCGTGTCATATCTCCCGTCGTGCCATCCTCGACCCGTGCTGCTTCGTTCGGCTTAGCATCCTCGGCATTTTCGGCATCATTTCAGCTCACATTAGCTCCTTCTCGTCATCCTACATACAAAACAAGAACAAACAAGATACAAAATAAACACGAAATAAAAGATACCAAATTGACTCCACGTAAAAGTTAAACACGACAAAAGATGAACCAAAAACACGCACAAAAATGAGCTAAACAACTAACATGTGGAAAACAAACGAGATTGGGTGCTTGATACCGGGGCTTCAGGACACTTCTACAGTGACAAGAATCTTTTCCATGACTATAAGGAGGCTGCCGAGGGTGAACAGGTGTACATAGGTAACTCCAGTGTCGCTAGCATACTTGGTAAAGGAAAAGTGGTGCTAAAACTCACTTCGGGAAAAACTCCTAAGTCTAAACATTGTTTTGTATGTTCCTAGTATGCGTATGAATTTAATTTCTGGTTCGTTGTTTCGCAAAGTTGGTTTAAAGCTTGTTTTTGAGTCTGATATAGTGGTTTTGACTAGGAGTGGAGAGTTTGTAAGCAAAGGTTATTTGTCCAATGGTCTGTTCGTTCTTAATGTTGCGTCTGGAATCATGAATGAGAATGCATCTAGTTTTGATTATTTGATTGAGTCGTTGGTTATTTGGCATGCTAGACTAGGTCATGTTAATTATGCTTTTGTTAAGAAACTGCGTGCTATGAATTTAATTCTTGCGATGAACCAATCTGATTGTGCTAAATGTGAAATTTGTTTTGAGGTCAAATATGCTAAGAAATCCTTTAAGAAAGTGGAACATATATCTTCTGAACTGTTGGATTTAATTCATACGGACCTAGCCGAATTTAGAAGCACAATTTGTAGAGGTGGAAAGATGTATTACATCTCGTTTTTTGATGAATACTCTAGGTTCACTCGATTATATCTCCTAAGATCTAAAGATGAAGCTACTATTATGTTCCTTAAGTATAAGGTTGAGGTAGATAACCAGTTAAATCGAAAGATAACGAGGTTGAGATCTGATAGAGGAGGTGAATATAATAATCAGTTTCTACAGGAATTTTGTGAGAAAAATGGCATAATTCATGAATTTACTGCTCCCTATTCCCCTGAACAGAATGGTATTGTCAAGAGAAAAACTAGAACACTTAAAACATGATAAATGCTATGTTAATTAGTTTTGGATTGCCTAGTGGAATGTGGGGGGATGAAGCAGTATTATCTGCATGCTATATTTTGAATTGGGTACCTCATAAGAAACTCGATAAGGCTAATCTTAATTATTTGAGAGTGTGGGGGTGTATGGCTAAGGTGAGGTTGAATGATCTGAAACGGGTGAATGTGAGGTCAAAAACCTTTGATTGTGTGTTTATTGGCTATGCTCAAAATTATCCTCCTTATAGATTTTTATGCTTGAGTGATTAGTCTATTTGTGAGTCTCGTGATGCTGAATTTTTTGAGCATATATTTCCATGGAAAACTAACAATGCTCATGAGAGTGTGTGTAGTACTTTGCAGGCTGTTCAAAATGAAGTTACCGAGCATTCGGCTCAAAAATCTATGGAAGTATCTGAACCGAGAAGGAGTAAAAGATGAAGAACTGAGACTTCGTTCGGTAATAATTTTATTACTGCTTTTGTGGCTGAATATCCTTATTTAATTGATGATTATGTGGTGTTTGTCTTTTTAATCAATGATGATCCTACTATGTATTATGATGATGTGTCTAGTGTAGATTCTCCATTTTGGAAAGAGGCAATGCAAAGTGAATTAGATTTTATAACTAACGATCATACATGGGATCTAGTTGATTTACCTATGAACACTAAGCTTATTAAATCGAAGTGGATCGTGAAGAAAAAATTGAAACTTGATGGATCGATTGATATGTATAAGGCTAGACTCGTTGTAGTTGGATATGCACAGAAAAAGGATGTAGACTTCTTTAACACTTATTCTCCCGTTTCTCGTATTTCCACTATTAGAACACTCGTTGCTCTAACTACTATTAATAATTTAGTAGTGCATCAAATGGATGTAAAGACTACATTTTTAAACGGTGATCTTACTGAGGAAATCTACATTGAACAACCCGAAGGTTGTGTAGTGATGGGTAAGGAAGATAAAGTGTGTAAGTTGAAGAGGTCTCTATATGGTCTTAAACAGGCTCCTATTCAGTGGTATGAAAAATTTCACAACACTATTCTATTAAATGGTTTTGTAGTAAATGGTTCAGAATCATGCTTATATGCTAAATCTTGTGGATCCGAATGCGTGATGGTCTGTTTTTATGTGGATGACATGTTGATTTTTCGTACGTGTCTTGATATTATGTTGGAAACGAAAGCATATTTATCATCTGTTTTTTTATATGAAAGACTTGGGTGAAGCTGATATTATACTTGGGATTAAATTGATTAAATCTGCGAATGGTTATGTGCTTAGTCAGTCTTATTATGTGGAATAAGTACATACACGTTTTGATTGTGATAACTTGGTTCCTGCGAAAACTCCTTTTGATTCAAGCATTCAATTGAAAAGGACCATTGGTACTTCTGTGAATCAAGAACAATATGCTAGAATCTTAGGGAGTGTGATGTATCTAATGAACTGTACTAGGCCAGACATTGCATATGCGGTGAGTCGTTTGAGTAGATATATTCATAATCCCAGTAGTCACCATTGGGCTGCACTTTATCGTTTGTTGAGATATCTGAAAGGTATTGTTAATTATTGTCTACATTACTCTAACTTTCCTGATGTGTTAGAAGGTTATTGTTATGCGAACTGGGTTTCAGATAGTAATGAGGTAAGCTCCACGAGTGGGTATGTAATACCCCGTCAGTTTCATGTTTAATAAAAAAAAAAAAATATAGTAAATTTTATTTGGAGGATTTTTGAAACTCTGTGATTGAGTTTTGATTGTCATAAAATGTTGCTAAAATTGAAGCAATATTTTGAAATGATCGAAATTAAATTCGATAATTGATTCAATCGAGATAGAAATTTATTTAATATTATTAGTGAGTTTAAATTCTATATAATAAATATAGAATGTAATTTAAATACTAATAGGCATAATGAGAAGATCAATTGCCAAAAAAAATAACCAATACCATGAGAAAAGCTCAATTGCTAAATAAAAGTTATCCAAATACAATTGAGTCCAAGAATAGTACATAACACACCACAAATATCCAATTCTAGTTCTGTGGATTTCCTCCATCCACCGTACCCATTCTGGTGGACCTCTCCAAAACCATACAACTCACCAACTCCCCTACTTAGTCGTATCTCCAACCTCTTAATTGTTTCAACCACATCACTCTTATATCCTTCAAAAGAAACATAGAAAACCAAAAGAGAAACATGAGAGAAAAAGAACTAAGGAGAAGAAGCTTAGAAGAAATCATGCACAGCTTCAAGCCAACATAGAATTTTCCTTAAGGTAAGATAACTAAACTCCCAACTAAGGTTCATGTAAATTCATAACACCGCTAATGCCATCCACAATCTCTAACTCAGTATAAATATTTGCACCATCAAGAGGAGCTAAAGAGGAGAAGCCTTCCTTAGATTCAAAGCAACCGACTAACCATTCCCCAGGTAAACAAAGGACCGAACCTTAGATCTTTTAATAATATATGCATACCTGTTAAAACTCAGTAACTAGTAGAGCCTAATAATGCTTATTTTCGAACTCAAATTCAACTTTTAAATTAGGATGTTCACTACTTAAGCTCAGTTAAGGACATAGCATGCAAAACTTCTCTTAGGATAACTTAGAGAACAAAAATAGTGTTTTCATATCAGAGATAGCTTCTTAATGAACTTAACAACAAACTTATCTGTTTGTTTGGGAAGCAAAACTCAACCGAACCACCCCGAATCACTTCGAATAACTTCGAACAACCTCGAATAAGTCCGAAAACACTCCGACAGACCCCGAACCAACTCGAACGGTTCCGAACAGCCACGAACCAACCCCGGACGTCCCCGAATCGCTCCGAAACCAATCTGCAATTTAAGAACTCTCACAAAGCTCAATATAAGCATAAATCAGAAAATAGAACCTAAATCAGTAAACAAAGAATAAATGAGGATTTGAAGATTTCCTCCTACTCGATTTCAACGACGGTGGCACAATGTTCTTGTAACCGCTGCACATATTAAGATAGAGGTGATGTGCGATTGTGTGTCTGTGCAGCGTGAGAAAAAAAAATCGAGAGGAGATAAGAGAGGAACGTGAGGGAAACTAGGCCGAACGGAGCTATAGTGTCGAGATTCTCCAGGGTGGCGCTGCGTCGAAAGGAAACGGAGTGGTGGCGGTCGCTGCATCTCTGTTTGTGTATAGAGAGAAAAATAAAGAGATGGAGATATACAAAAGAGAGAGAGAGAGAGAGATAGAACGCAAGGGAGACGAGGACAACGGAGGCGGCAGCGAGCTCCTCCGAGGCGGCGTTGCTCTGAGAAGATTCGAGGAGTGGAGATGGCTGCTCCTTAAGAAGAAGAGAAATGAGATAAGTGAGGAAGAAATTAAAGACGTGAGTTTGAGAGAGGAAAATGAGGTTGTTGGGTAAGAGAAGAAAAATAGAAAAGAATAAAGAAAATAAAATATGAAAGTAAATGAAAGAAGAAAGATAATTGAAAGAAAATTTGACTTGGGTCAATTTACATTTACGGGTCAAGCCCGATTTTAATTATTGAACAAGTATTGGGCAAAGATGATAATTAGATTTGAGCTCTCTCTTAATTAAATACTTAAGCCACAATTTATTAATAGATTAATTGATTTAATTAATATTATTTAATTAAATTATTAAAACTTGCTTAATAATTAAAATTTTTGAGAATAATTATTTAATTAAGGATTATTAATTAATTACAAAGAATTAATTAGTGAAAAGGTTGAGATTTGAATATTTTATAAGAATTTCTAATTATAAAGAGTGTTATTATAATTCTTGGTTTCACTGTCAGATTTCAATATCTCAAATGAATTAATTGCGGGCAAGTAATTAATTAATTATTGAATTATGCTAGATGTTCATTTTTAGAGACGAAATTAAGGCTTTCGTAGAAAATCTTAAGCTTTGTTACGATTTAAGAGAACGAATATGCAACCATAGAACTCTTTAAGTATTACGCCTTGAGCCAAAGTATAGGTTATCTATAGATTTATAAAGTCTCTAAATGTGATTCGTTATCTAAAGGTCAAGTACGAGGTATAAGCAAAGTTGAATGTGAGGATTTGCATTGGATTCTAAACCAAAGAAGGTTTTAATCGACGGATTTATTCCAAGAGGTGGGTTTACTACAAACTATACTCTTGCTATAATAAAGCATGTTTTGAATGAATGGATGAAAGTTTATTGAAAGAATTATCATGCATAAAATGTTTACGGTTTTATGTATGATGCCTATCTGTGTTGGCTTGCCAACGTATGTAATCGATCGGATCTTGAGCCATGTGTTGGTCAAGGTTAGTGTACACAGAAGCCGTGGACTGTGAGCCCATTGGGCCGGTTCCGGTGAAGGGATGCGTTTGCGGAAGAAGGCCTTCTTCCCCGGCGTACTTACAGATATGGATAATACAGAAATGAAAGAAAATGGGGGTGCACCCAAATGTTGATGAAAGAATGAATGTTTAGTATTCACAAGCATTTACGTAAAACCTTGTGAGATACTGTATGATGCATGATGATAAAATGTTTTAGGCATAACCCACAGAGTACATCAAGTACTCAGCCCTGCTTGTATTTCCAAACACTTGCAGGTTGAACAGGTATGGCGTTGGCGGATGTGCTGAGAAGTTGGTTGCTTGTCTGTCAAGTTAACATTTTGGAAATAGGTTTATATCTTCATATATATATCTATTTATTTTTAAGTCTTCCGCTGAACTTCGTATTATTATCTTTTGTTATAAGTTGACTGGTTTCGTGAACCAGCAATATCGAACCTTATGATATTACGTTATTGACTTTGGTTAGCGTAATCCTTTTTAGGCCTCGTTTTTTTCGAACATTGTATTGAAATTAAGCTTGTGGCCTAAACTCTTTTGTTAAAGTAATGTTATCTTCTTCATGTATATGTTGTTCAGATGTTACTTAAATATTAAATTATACGGTTCCACCTTTATGCCCCCTTTCTTTCCCGCTTCTTTTATCCAACCCCGAGTCACACCCCACTGATCCGTCCTTTGGAAATTGGGGTTGTGACAGGGTATGTTTTCACTCTTGGAGGTGGTGCAGTTTCCTGAAAATCGTGAAAATAGATGTGCATTGCAGGTTCTACGATAGAGTATGAATAGCTTTGGAGCTGGCAAGTCACGAAGCAGAATGGCTTCGAGAGTTATTGGCCGATGTGCCTGTGGGTAAGAGGTCTTTAGCACCTATTTCTTTTACATTGTGACTCACAAGCTATTATTTCCATTGCTAAAAATAGTGTCTACAATCGAAAGAGGAGACACATCCGGCTGAGACATGTGGTGGTGAGGGAACTAAGTGGTGGGGTAATATATCTCTCTACTTTGTGAATTCGGAGAAGAATTTGACAGACCCGTTCACTAAGGCTCTCATCAAGAGAGAAGTTGATGAGCTCTCTGCCGAAATTAGGATGAAATCATTTAAGTAAAGGGGACTTATGTTGTGGATACCTAGAGGTCAAACGAAGTCGTGTAACTTTTACTTTATTTAATTGATGTGTATGTATTTGATTTGTGAATCAATACATATTAATGAATCCAACCTGCGGGGTGTTGTGATTATGTTGTTGAATTTTGGACATAGAGGTTTCATGGCCTGACGAGGTAAATTCATTGCGGTGATTTATATTATTTTACTATGGCTATGAGGGTTGAGCTATATGGGCTTTTTATGGTCTCTAGTGTTTGTGCTCTGCGTGACACTTCTAGTATATCATATGCGTATCATATATTTAGTGCCTTGGCGATTGCACTATCATAGAAACCACCTAGTGTGTGTTAAGGGGAGGCTCCCTTCTATGAAATTGCGATTTCTATATCACACATGGTATTCGAGGGTGTTGTTGAGCCATAAGTTATTTATTGCGGAGACAAATTTCCACATGAATGATGCGTGTTGTGGGGCTAAATGTACGAGCACGTAAAGTTCAAAGTTTCTGACTTTTTTGTGAGTATTGTATGTTCTCCTACATCACTACTATGCAAGTTCAAAGTTTATGACTACTTGTATTTATGCGTTAATATTCCTCTAATTTTCTTTCTTTATTTTGTTTCCATTTGTGGGGGATTGTTGGAAATGGAAACAAAAATTTGGTCATCTGTAGAGAGTTTTGCCGAGAGGTAAACTTAGCCGTTTCTAGGGGTGGCAATTGGGCACGATTGGGTATGGATAGTAGTTATCCATACATACCCACGAACTAAATGGATATTAAATGCACTCAAACCCACCATCCGAGGATATCCACCACCCATCGGGCACCCACGAACCTGCCACCCACCATCCGTTAGATACCCATGAACCCACCACTTGTAGGTATCTATCATCCCTAGAATATATAATTTTAATATTTAAGATATGTGAGATATAATTTTTGATGAGAATCATATATAATTTTATATAAAAAAGAGATAAATATGATTAATGTTCGGTGGGTATGAGAGATTTTTTACAGATACTTAACCGGTATTTCATGGGTAAATTTTTGTGACTATATGGGTTTCGCGGGTATGAATAGTTAATATTCATACTCATACCCACAAATTAAATGGATACTAAATGCCTCTCAAACCCACCCCTATTAGGGTCAGGTACCCGCGGGTATCGTGTACCCACAGATAAATTGTCATCCCTAGCCGTCTCCTAAGGTTAGAGACGGCTGACTTGTGCTTTATGAATTTTCTGAAGTTTTACATAAAGTGAACTCAGCTGTCTCCTAAAGTCATAGACGACTGACTTGTGTTTTCTGAATTTTGTGAAGATTTGCATAGGGTAAACTCAGCGGGGGCTGAGCTTCAAAGACCACCGACCTGACCCGATTCATGTACTGAGCGTGCGCGTTTTTTCTCCAACTTTGTTATTTATCTCCAACTTTTAGGAATTTGTTTTGAACGAGATTTACACTATAAAAACTCGCCTCTCTTCAACTCAATTTACACATAATACATTAATTGATATCTTCATCTTCATTATACGCAGAATATTTTCCACCTTCATCTTACTCTATAATTTTCAGATTTTACTTTCATCTTTTCTCCCCAATTCGGATTTTGTCTCCAACCAGAAATTCACAAAGGCATTGCGCACGTCAGGACCCTATTAACCCTCGAGGATATTTTTCGCATTGGAACTGTGCACCAAGGGTTTGCCGGAATTAGCTTTTAGGACAATGTTTCTACCACGCCACGGCCGACTAACTCTTATTATTTCGTTTGTTTTTTATTCGTAAATTTTGTAGGTTTAAGCTTCGATTCCAACATGCATTGTATATGTTGGGAACCCCATAAAAATTTATTAAGTTTTGATGATGCTCTTA